>CAIGRN010079282.1:0-25893 GCA_903798345.1 Fraxinus anomala
AAAGCATTTGAACTCACAATTTCATCATAATTATTACCTCTCGATTTCAATTCCTTTAATTATACTCGATCAAATTCACTAAATAATTCAATTTACCTCTTTTGAGTTCAAAACAATCATATTTTGTTGAGTCGACTTAATATATCTCGATGTGAATCTGAATAAATATTAAACAAACGCATAAAGTCACCTATAAATTCAATTACATGCCTCAATAAAAGTATATTTCTACCCTATTGTAACTCACATCTCAAATTGTTACAACTCACGAATCATTATTAATGATCAAGTAATTCACATATTAAGATCAAAGTATAATCTGTACATAAATCAATTAACTACACAATTAATAGTTGAAGTTAAAGGTTCAAATAAAGATTATATTGTTCGTCTCAACTAATGATTTAGTTACACGTTGTAGAAGAAGAAACACAAAAATGTATAGGAATATATAACCATGTTAAAAGGAAAAAGATAAAAATTTAACATCAAGAAATTGCGTTCTTCACATCAAAGTCTTGAAACCCTTTCTTTTGACTCTCTATTATCTCTATATTCCTCATCTTCCTTCGACATAAAATAGATCTTTATACTGTGCCTGAATTGCACCAAAATACCTGGATAAAAATAACAAATAAAAAAATAATGTCGGACGGATTACGGGTTGACCATGATTTGCACACTGAGGCCACCCTGCGGAAAATCGAAACCTCCAATGACTACTGGTTGACCTTGGTATGCAAACTGTGGTCAATAGCGCTCCAAATTTATTCTTTTACATTTTAGCCCATGCTTCGAGATTCTTTAACTTGTCTTTTGCAACTTCGAAAAGTTTCCTAGTTGATCCTCGAATCTCTATAGTCATCCAAGATTCGTTCTCCTCAAGTTTCAGAAGTACGTAAATTAGTTCCCGAACTTTTTATAAGTTGAATTTCTCTTCCGAAATTTGTGAATTTCCTCCAACTGCTCTCTAAATATTTCCCATCAATCCCGTATGCTTATTAAATACCTCCAAACTTAACCTCTTATTCATCAATTGGTTTTGGGGATTTCCAAGTGATAAAGCTGAAGATTGGGTGGAGAGAATAAGGGAATATTAAAAGAAAATTGGGGAAGTGATTAGGGATAGGTATTAAAAACCGCTTAGCCGACAACGGTTGGGCCATAATCTATGTACCACGGCAACCTGAAGCCAATCTGGCTTTGTTATCGTGCCTCGACGCAGTATGTAAACTGTGACCAAGGTGCCATTTGCCTTTTTTTGTTAACTTTCCCCCCTACCACATTAATTCCATTGACAACAAATTTTAATAATTACACCGCACCTTATACCACAAATGCTCTAATGCCCACTGTGGGCATGGAAACATACATGGCAACACGGGATGTTGCCCCGTCCACCATGGGCATTAGATCAAAGTTGCACCTTATACTCCATTATGTGCAATAAAAATTTAAATCGGGACCACAATAACCTAGACTAAAATGCTCATAAATTCTATAAAAATGCCTTTAAATTGAAAGCATAATCATATGGTAATGAAAAAACAAGTGTCAAACTCTAAAACATTGTAACAAGAGCACAGAAAAACTGGTATGTTGCAGAATGTTAAAAATTAGAATGCTCTGATACCAGTTTTTGTGAAATGAAGATGATACCAAATTAATTCAATACCAAAATGTTGGAGAAAATAAGAGATAATAGATTGATCACAGGAACAAAATTATTTGTAAAGAATTGAGATTTATAATAATATGCAGAAAGAATACAAAGATTTGTGTTTACAATATTTCTAACTTCTACTAAATTATAATGAAGAGCCAACTATATATAGAGAACAAATAGGGGATGTTAAAACCCTAATAGTAGAGTTGTAGTTGAAATAGAATGCAAGAAACGAAATCCAAAATGGAGAAGAGGAAGAACAAAGCGAAAACAGGCCGAAATCTTCCTGGCATCATTACACAGCGGCGGTGGCGCCACGGCGTCCCACTCTCGGGTCCTTTACTTCAAAAACATGATTTTCTTCGTCTCAAAGTCTTCTTTAAGTTCAATAGAAATTCCAATTCTCAATTAGGCTTCCAAATAGAACTCTAACTAGAATTCACCAAATAAATTTCAATAGAATTCAACAATTGCATTCCATATAGAATTCATCTTAATGTACACTTTAATTAGAATTTTCAATTATTTTCAATAAAGAATTCAGATCACATCCAAATTCTAACACAAAACATACATTTGCCTAAATTGAAAACAAAGGGGTTTTGTTATCACGGCTTGAATCAAAGTATTCCCCATCTTGAAGCCTCACGATGTAATGAATTGTTAAAAGAAATAGGACAAATTATTCATGTTATCAAATATTTTCAAATATGATTTAAATAATATCGTAACTATGAGGCTTCCAAGTGATAAAAATTGCCTTTCATAAAAATTGTACATTCATGAAACAAAAAAATCTGTACCTTCAACTTTATCCCCAAGAATTGGATTTTTCCATGAATTTCCCCCTTGAAGAATCCTTTTAAGCAAACCTAATGCAGTACAAAAAGAAGAAGATTTTATGAAAAAGTGGGATCTGCATCAAAAGAAATAATTTTTCGAAATATCCATTTTCGAAGAAGTTCGGGTCAATTTTGAGTAAAAAGGGTCCAATAAGCAAAACATAGAGCTTCACCCTCATGTTTGACCTTTTTGACCATTTACATCTTCGAAAACACAGTTCCGATTTTTCGAATAATTTTTTTGTTAATAAATGGAAATTTTAATTTTGTTTATTGCGAATTAAAATATTATGGATTTCATCATTATTTAGAGTTTAGCCGTTATCCATAACTTTAAATGTGGGTTGTAAGCCTTAACGTGTTGAATTTGATTATGATAAAAAGTCTTGAGAAGGTTCTATAAATATTCTCTCTCTTTTAGGATTTGTGAGCGAATAAACAAGTTTGAATTTCTTGCGAGATTTTGTTCTTTCCTATAAGATTTCGCTATGTCAAAACCTTTAGTCACAATACTTTTCTCAGGTGAACATGAAACTTCAACTTCAGTTTCCAAGCAGATAGCTGGGTTGTGAAATGCTGTCATTACTATTTTGTGTCTGAGAATGAAATGTTTATTGGCTACAGGATGAGATTGTTAGGGAGAAAGAGACAGTGTGAGAATTGTGTGTGTGTGTGTGTGTGTGTTTCAGTTGAAGACACGTTGTTCGTTTTTCTCCTCTGGTTTTGTTTCATATGTAGGATGTACATGACTACATGGCAAAGTGCCCGGTCCTAATTGGGGTGGGACGGAAATTATGGTCTCGCACCAACTCTTATCTTCTAATTTATATTTTGAGTTTTTAAATCTAAACGATATTTAAAAGATAAAAAATAAATTAATAAATAAGGGTGCAGGAAATGTAGATAATTTAGTCATTACCTCCTAAAAATCCTTAGCAGGGTGAGGGACGGGGAGGAGCGTCCCACCTCGTCCATTTCCATCCCATATCCATCAAGAATCTGCCTAAAGTGAGATGGGTTGGTGTGGATTCGAATTTTTTAATAGATTGAGTTGTCGATGGTTTAGTTCACTCGCTCATTTGGACCCTCCTAATTTTCAATATAATTGGAAATTTCATTAAACATAAGTAGGATTGTAAATGCGTTCAAACACATCAGAATTATTGGACATCGACTCGTAAAAGTTTACTCGAGTTCTTGTTGATAGTAAAACAAACTTTCATATAATAAAAATCTTAAAGTGCGTAACTCGATGGATAAAGTTTCATAAATCAACTAGCTTTCTATAAGTGGTGTTGATAATAGACATGAGCCTATCACTGAACTTGTTGTAAGATTTTATATTGAAATCCCATTTCTGTAATTAATTTGAAGAGTAGAAGAGTGTGTTGTAAATAAACTACGTTATTACATTTAAATAAAATGTGAAAGTTTCAAATCAAAGATATCATGTATTTATGCACGTGTTATATTGAAATATCACATTTTAGAATCAATTATAAAACTTTAAAAGCTTCACCATGATGTTCAAATCTCTAATGTTAACTGATGGTGTTAAAATACACATATTACTTTAATGTATGAGATTGACTATAACATTGACATCCTATGTAACACGTAAAGTATCAAATATAAAAACTTCAAAATTACAAACCATAAGACTTGCATATAAAAAAATTCCCAATATCAGCAATACTAAATTGTTAGTTCAACATCAAATAGCTCAACAAACTGAAAAATCTAAGATCGAGAAATATAGAAAGAGAAAAAAGGCAAAGGCTAAGTAATAATAAACACATTACAATAAAAATAAAGCCGTCAAAGATAAAACTAAAAAAGTTACATATTCAATTATGTGTCATTTTGCACGTCATGTTTTTGTTTTATTATAAAGCCTTGCATGTCACATACAGTGAAAGAAGTTAAAATTTTGTACTAATTCACGGACCAAGACAATAAATTAAAACAAATCACAAAGTTGATGCTTAATGTGCACATTTGACATAACCTGCTGAGATATAAAAATGCTCAAATCTAAAAAGAAAAATATTATTCCATATCAAATGCAAAAGTGATAGAACGAAAAATTTTAGCTTGTACATACTTACATGTCAAATACTAAAATAAACTTGGAACACATCATATATATATATATATATATATATATATATATATATATATATATATAAGCAGAGATAAAATTACAGACCGCTGCTCATTTCGAGTGAATGAACTATCAAAGCCGCGACACGTATCAACATTGTGAAAGCAATTAAAAATGCATTAGATTGCATATGAATATGTAAAAGTGCAATCTTGCTCATCTTAGTAGCTAAACCATTTGATATGTGAAAGCTATTAAAAAGTAAAAGAAGGTCAAAAACAGCTTGTTTACAGCAATTTAACATATTCTATAACTAGCATAAATTGGATAAAAATATATAAATGTATGAACTATACACAAGATTAAAAAAAAAAAAAAATTAAATCATTTATCTGAGGTTTGTGGAGCTGCACTCCCTTTTTCATTTATGAAGATTAGGTGTTTCAATAGTTTCAATTTTGGATTCGAGATCACTACAAACGTGTTATAGAAAGAAATTTAAGAGAATCTATTAAATTATGAAATGCTTATTTAGAGCGTTGATACTGGAGTTTGTTTGAGTTGATAGTGGAGTTTGTTTGATAGAAGAAGAATGGGTTGATTTGAGGATTTTTATTTGTATATATAGAGAGGAAAAAAACAGAATTGGAGAAGTTTTTCTTAATATGTTATTTTATTGATTAATACCACAGTACATAGATAACTAGAGGATGAAGAATATATAATACAACTCATGCACGTGATAGGTTTGAGAAAAATAGATATTCCTAAACTAGTTCCTTAAAACTAGCAATCAACAGAAGGAAAAATATTCTAACGTATTACAAGGTTGAAGTTTCCTTTATCAAATAAACTACCATTTATGTAGGAAGTTGTTACTCTTAGAAATCCTTGACACCAGCCATAGTCCTTGAATANATAAAACTAGCAATCAACAGAAGGAAAAATATTCTAACGTATTACAAGGTTGAAGTTTCCTTTATCAAATAAACTACCATTTATGTAGGAAGTTGTTACTCTTAGAAATCCTTGACACCAGCCATAGTCCTTGAATAAATATTTGAATGAGCATAATTTCCCTTATCTCTCCATAAATTGTGGAATACACCTTATAACTCCTAAAGCTCATACGTTTGGACTCGGATTACCAATATATAGGAATATTTTTTAATAAAACAAAATAGGTTTAACAGTAATAATGGTAATTTTAAGATAAATAGGGTAGAAAATGTAATTTGCACTACTTTGCTTAGTCCTTAATTAGGCGGTAGAACTCATCATTGGGAGATTGAATATCAAAAAGCCCAATCCAAAAATTAAAAAGCCCATCCGTTGAATCGTCAACAATGAAGCAATTAAACTGCCACTTATTTAAATAATGTAAAATACAATGTAAGATACTCCAATCCAACTAGTTTTAGATACGACTAGAAAATACAACTAAAGAAACTCAACCGTAACACGTTAAACACAAGCTCTATGTTAGGTTTTTAGTGTTTGCAATTCTGTGGACAAAATGATTAATTTGTAACGTGTTGTAAAAGTCAAGGACCTAGGGTGCAATTTGTACAAGTTGGGTTATGAGGTCTAAGGTTCGAGCATAAAAAGAGGAGAAACACGGCGCCGCATTTTCCCTAGCCTATTGCGTGGACATTGCTCCAGCGACAAAAACAAAATCGTCGTCGCTCGCCTGTCGCCCGACTCTCGCTCGAGAGAGAGGCCGTTGCTCACCTGTCACTAGCTCTTGGCTCGAGCAACAGGTTGATCCGGAAAATCCTAATTGCTATTTTGAAATTTTTTTTGGCCCATTCAACCTAATTACCCTCTCCTATAAATACCCAAGTCTATGCATGGATTGTAGTGCGGTTTATTATTATTCTTTTGCCTCATATCATTCTTTAGAGATCCAAGAATACATTCCTCCTTCGTGATTTATTCTTTTTATTCTTGAAATCGTTCAACCACACTTTGAAAAAACATCAAATTGAAGAATCCAAAACACATACTTCCTAAACATCCTTAGAAGGTATTTTCTCAGTTGAACTTCAGAGACTGCTGGAGGTTGAGAGATGTTGGACTACAAGCGCAGGAAAAGTACAAGAACGGGGAGTTCTTGAAATTCTACTTGGAAGAGACAATTGTAGAAGATCGAGAGCTGGTGGGTTCAGCTGATCTTGGAGGTTACAAGAATTAGATCGGGAAGTCTAGTGGAGTTGACTAGGCAGTATCTTACTGTAAATCCATATTGTCTATAATAGAGGTAATTGGCTTGGTCCCGGAGTTTTTACCAAGTTGGATTTCTCCGTCATCAATATTGGTGTTATTTATTTTTTTCTTATTGCAAACTGCGGCAATTCAACTTAGGATATTTAGATTATTTATTTAACCATCTAGAAACGATTAAAAGTGACATGTTGCTTGTTAATTTTATAATTTCGCACGTAAGGTCAAACTTAGTTAGTAAACTACAAAATTTCAATTGGTATCGAAGCCTAAATTTGAATCCTAACCTTAGATTTCTAGGTAAGTAATTCATTATCCGTCCCGTTATATTTTGATGACAATAATTAGGCTTATTGGAAGGTTAGAATAAGAGCTTTTCTAAAATCTATGATTGAGCGAATTTGGTTAAGTGTGGTTAATGATTGGATTGCTCCTAGTTCTATGGTTAATAATGAAGTTATCCCACTCCGATTGCGAATTGGACTAGGGCAAATTTAGAAAAATATAACCGGAACAGTAAAGCCTTAAATGCCTTATTTATGGCGGTATGCTCGAAAGACTTTAGGGGAGTGTCTATGTTTGAGATAGCCAAAGAGGTTTGGGATATTCTACAGACAACACATAAGGGAACTCAGGCTGTTAAAAACTCTAAGTTATAGATATTGACCACTAGGTTTGAAGATATTAGGATGAAAGAGGATGTGACATTTGATGATTTCTATGTGAGCTCAAATGACATAGTTAATTCTAGTTTCAACCTAGGTGAGAAAATACCTGAGTCAAAAACTGTTAGAAAAATCCTTAGATCCTTACCTGAACGATTTTGATCTAAAATCACTGCTATTGGGGAGAGTAAGGATATAGACTCTCTTAAAGTGGAAGAGTTGGTTGGACATCTTCAAACTTATGAGCTGACATTATCTAAACTCACAAACGGTAAGTCATTGGCCTTAAAAACTGTGAGGAATAGTCACAACGAGTCCTTGGATTCAGATTCTGTTAATGTAGAGGAATTAGCATATTTTGCTAAAAAATTCAGAAAAATGTTTATGAATAAACAAAAACCTTAAGAAAGGCATAGAAGTGGTCCAAGTAAATCTAGGAAGAGTTCTAAATATGTGATATGCCATAATTTTCAAGGTTTTAGCCACGTTAGGAGTGAGTGCCCTAACTAGGAGAAATTCGGATAAGACTATGAATGCTACTCTCACTGATGACGAGTCTAACTTGGACAATCAGAGTGAGAAATCCACTCGTGAGGAAAGTGAAAAATATATTGCCTTTACTGCTAGAACTAGGAATGAATCTGAGAAGGAGAGTAAAAAGGCTGAGAACGTAAGTAGCGATGAGAATTCAGAAGAAGATTCTGATAGTAAGGATAATTCTGATAGTGAGGGAGATATTCATTAGGCTTATGATAGAATCTATGAGGAGAGCATAAAGATTATAACAAAAAATAAAGTCTTAAATATGAGAGTTATGGAACTTGAGTCGGAAAAAGAGAAACTCATAGCGTACATTCAAGAATCTACTTCAACCCTAAGAGAGTTGAAATCCATAAATAAATCTTTAGATACTCAGGTTAAGAACCTCACCAGTGAGCTTGAGAAATCCTCTAAGAGAGTCAGCGAGTTAACCACTGAGAAAGAGACCTCAGAAATCCAGGTTAAGAACCTTCTGAGCGATCTAGAATATTCTAAGTCTCAACTGCTTACCTTCTCTAGTGGTTCTGAAAAGTTGGATAACATTTTAAGAATGGGCAAGCCAGCTGGAAATAAGAGAGGTCTAGATTTTAAGGAAAACAGTGCTAGTACTTCTAAGATCACATTTGTCCCTGCCACTAATCAGCTCAAACATGTGCCTAATCCCGATCTTAAGGATAAGGGATTTGTTAAACAATGGCATACTAGACAATGTAGGACCTGCCAACCTAGGAATAGATTTCAGCGATCACATACATTTAGTCCTAGGTTTATCCCTACATGTTTTCATTGCAGTGAGTTAGGACACATAAGGCCTAGGTGTCGTCATTTCCTGAATAGAAATAGAAACCTAAACGTAAATAAAAATAAGAATCAGAAGTTTGTTGGTCAGATTGACTTTCTTACTAATCGGGTGAGTCAATTGACCAATTTAATGACACAGATAACTGAATATTCTTGTCAATAGACAAGTTTGTGTGAAGAAAAGTGATCTGAAAGATTGTGAAATAGATCACGGTACTTTTAAAGGTAAGAGCATTTGCGTACCAATCTGAGTTGGTATTTTTTGGTGCATGCTCGTATTTTATCATTGTGTGACTTGATTTATACATGCATTATATTTGTTTATTTATTTTCTAGGTAGAAAAACTCATAAATATTTTTTTAATTCATCTTTGTGTGTTTGACCTTTTTTTTTGTACTTGGTGCATTCATGCTTTAAAATAAAAATAACAAAAAAAGTAAAATTGAAAATAAAAAGAATGATGGAAATTTTTACTACAGCATGATATATAACATTCTTGAACTTGTAAGTTGTGAACATGTATGGGTTTAATCGATGAGTTGTAAGATAGTTTCCATTGCTAACTTCGGTTATTTATGGAGTATTTAGTATATATGTCTTCATGTACAATTTGCATTGCACACACTACGATATTGTTAGTGGGACTCTACAACATGAGTGAGATTTGGGATGGCAGTCACATGTTAGTAAGGTGACTTTGAACATAAATTGACCTTATTTATTAGACCTAAGCTCAAATTCATCCCCTGTAATAAAAAAAAAAGTCAATATCTTATGTTTTTCTTCAGAGCCTATTTGACTCAAGCAATTAAGCTTACGGGGTTTCTCATAGCTGGTGCCTATGGTCAACTGACTTGGGTGAACCGACCTAAAGCTCGCTACATAAGTCATTTTAGTCGCTTGATGGAGAAGAGCCTGCACTTAAGATGTGAAAAATAATTATGAGTTTAAAATATTGAAAAATATAAAAAATATCAATACAAAAAGTTAGGGGGAGAAAAGAAATTATCCATACAAAGTGAGCTTTTTTTTATATGTTCTAATGTGCTTTCAATGGTTTGACTTTCATTAGTAGATAAATATACTTATTGGTAGTAATGTTTAACATGTCCTTTCTCACTAAATTAAGGTCTGAAGTCCTACATTTAAAGGATTAGTGACACTTAACACATATGGGTCACGTATATAATTTGTTCCATGTTAACTTGAACTAAGTATGTGGGAACGTCTATTGTACATTGCTTATACTTGTGTATGCTAACAATAGCATTTTTGAGTTATTATATGTTAATATTAAAAGTTTTTAATTATCGATCCCTTCGTCATTTGTGACAAAAAAAGGGAGAGAGTATTTACATATAAGGTGAAAGCTTGAAATTGAAATTGAATGCATTGACATTTGCACTTTATGTCTAGGGGTCGTTGGGGAGAGACATATATACATTTTGCATACTGTATAAACATGTAGAGAGTTTACAGTAAAGGGGAGAATTGGCATTGCATTGTATTGCATTCCATATCATAATGCATAAGCTTTTTGAGTTTTGATGTTTTGTAGGTGTTTTGATTGACATTAATTTCATGTTTCAAACTAGCATGCCTATTTATGATTATGAATTTTAATTGTTACATTTCCTGTATCACGAACCTTTACACTTGGTATTTGAAGTTTGGATTTTAGGAAACAAATTTGACAAGGAATGCAAGAAACGGTGCTTGAGTAGCTTGGATAGTTTAGATTTTATTTTTTTAGTTTTCCTTGACTTATTGTATAGTTTTCTCACAGAATGTCAAAGGGGAAGTTTGTTAGGTTTTTAGTGTTGGCGATTCTATGGACAAAAGGATTAATTTGTAATGTGTTGTAAAAGTTAAGGACCTAGGGTGCAATTTGTACATGTTGGGTTATGAGGTCGAGGGTTCGAGCATAAAAAGAGGAGAAACACGACGCCGCATTTTCGCTAACCTATCGTTTGGACACTGCTCGAGCAACAAAAATAGAATCGTCGTCGCTCGGCTCTCGCTCGAGCTAGAGGCTATCACTCGCTTGAAGCTAGCTTTTCGCTCGAGTGACAGGTCGATCTGGAAAATCCTGATTGCTGTTTTAAAGTATTTTTTCGGCTCATTCAACCTAATTACCCTCACCTATGAATACTCAAGTCTATGCACGAATTATAGTGTGGTTGATTATTATTCTTTTATCTCATATCATTCTTTAGAGATCCAAGAACATATTCATCATTTGTGATTTATTCTTTTTATTCTTGAAATCATTCAACCACACTTTGAGAAAATATCAAATTGAAGAATCCAAAACACATACTTCCTAAACAACTTTAGGAAGGTACTTTCTCTGTTGAATTTCAGAAGCTGGTGGAGGTTGAGAGAGGTTGGACTACAAGGGCAGAAAAAGCACAAGAACAGGGAGTTCTTGGAATTCCATTTGAAAGAGACAATTGTAGAAGATCGGGAGCTAGTGGGTTCAGCTGATCTTGGAGGTTACAGGAATTAGATCGAGAAGTCTAGTGGAGTTGGGTAGGTAGCACCTTACTGTTAGTCCATATTATCTATAGTGAAGGTAATTAGCTTGGTCCCGAAGTTTTTACTCAGTTGGGTTTCTCCGTCATCAATATTGGTGTTATTTATTGCTTTCTTATTGCAAAACTGCGGCAATTTAAATTAGGATAATTGATTATTTGTTTAACCATCTAGAAACGATTAAAAGTGACATGTTGCTTGTTAATTGTATAATTCTGCAGTAAGGTCAAACTTAGTTAGTAAACTACGAAATTTCACTCTATTAAAAGATGGATATTTTAGATATACACATGTGGTAAATATTTCCAAATTTGCGCCATATAAAAATAATTTTAGTAATCATGCCCTACTATTTGCTCCACCATGGAAAATACTCTATCCAAAATAGTGCCTCTTTCTTTATATGAAGCAACACTAATTTATTAAGCAAAACCTAGTATTGGAAATTTCACAAATTCATAAATGCAAGAAAATTATGAGCCATGTGTACAAGTATAACTACAGTTTCAGAACGACAATTGTACATTTTCCCAATTTAACAACTACGATATACATTGAAAAACAAATCAAAATGACATTTATAAACCACATAGAAACCACCGTAACACATCAAACATACACAAAAAGAAATGCACTCCAATCCTGATTGCAAGAGAGTGATCAAGAATCTCAATAACCTTCAAAAGAGCATACTTTTTCATTTCGACATCATACAATTTACCAGTCAACCACCCTTTAAATACCATGTGATCCAATAAATGCTCAATTCTAAGGTAATTTCAAAATTCATTGAAGCTCGACAACACACTTTTCACATATCACACAAATTCAGATTTTATAATGGATGAGAATAGAATAACTTTTTAGCATCAAGTTTGGGAATATATACAGGTTTGTAGAATTATCTTAGATTGAGAATTTTTCAATACTACGTCAAAATCCCCAAATCTGGAATTATACAGATATCCAATCTCTCCGATTAACGCGAGAAAATAGATTGATTCTTCTGGACCGCTATCTAACATAGTCACGACGTCTTTCCCAAATTTCTGTCGACTGTTTTTCATTGTAATTTGAAGACACCTATTATTTTAGGATGCATTAATGTGTAATGTCTGGTTCTTTTTGAATTTCAATTACAAAATCAAACAAAAAAAAAGGTAATTGAAGGACAAAGCATATAATGTATTTATATATTTCCTCCGTCCCACAAAGATAAGTTTGTTTTCATTTTCGATTAAGAAAATTCAATTAATATAGTTTGAAAATATAAATTCTTTTTATATTTTTTCCTAATATCCCCTTACATTAAATAATTATTTAAATATAAATTGGTCATATTTTTTGATGTAGAACATATGGTTGAAAGGGTTGAATAAGAATTAGACCAAAAAGGAAAAAAAAAAAAAACAAGTGTTGATGTTGTAATCGAGTTATAATTTGGACTCATAATATCATTTCAGAAAGAGAACGACAAGACGAGTAGAACTCACTACTTGGTCATGACATACGATGGATTTTGGCCATCTGAGTTTGTTTAGGACTCAAAAACTGCTTTTAATGTATTAGTGCTATTTTTGTCATTTAGATTATTTCAAATACTTTTTAATTTTAATTTATTTAAACTAAGTTTTCATGTAAACCCTTATAAAATAAGAGTTTTACTATTCGTCTAGATCACGTGGACCTTGGACAAAAAGGAGGTGCATGATTGGGCTGGGGCCCTGGACGAACAAGAGGTGCATGACTGGGCCGAGGGCACCACATGTGCCCACGGGAGAGAAAACTCTATAAACAAAGGGTTAATTAATTGCTTTTATCATCTTACATTAATAAAAAAAAATTGAGTTAATTTTTGATATGGTGGGTTCCAAATTTGTGTTATTAAGGTTTTCGCTTAAATTTCATGTGTCGCATTGCGTCATTTGTTGATAATAATACACATTAAATATGTGTATATTAAAAAATTGAGAAATCAACCATACTCTCAACAAAGAAAATAACTTATAATTTGGGACAAACGAAAAAGTATTTTTTAAAGTTTTATGTTAGTATTTTTTAATTTTTTTTTACTTAGAAGAAAATTTTACAATTATAAGTTAATTATGCGCTTTTAAATAATTTTACACATAAATGATTTTTTTTACTCATAAATAACTTTTATGTTTTGTAAGTGAGTATTTTTTTTATTTTTTTTTATTTTTTTAGTAGATTTTTACTATATAAACAATTTTTTACACAAAAATAATTTTCATCTTATAAGTAATTTTTTAGTTATAATATAATTGTTTTGCGCATAAATAATTTTTTAGTTATGTTTCGGAACAAAATATATATTGGTTGGAAATAATTATATTATGAAAGGTAAATTTGAAGAGAATATAAGAAACGATAAAAAATTGCCAATTTGTTGGGTTGAGAGAACCACTCAAAATTACACTACACCATTTTTTATTGGTTTTAAACCATCTAAAATCGGTGCCAAAAAACTAGCAAGCACATGTTCTTCCAACCCCTTATAAACGGTGTTAGTCAAATTCGATGAAAAAATCTTCCCAAGTAGACCCAAAGGAAAATATCCATGGGCCACCATGCCACGGGTAAATTAATCCACTAAATCAAACGATCAAATATAGAATATTTTTGGTTCCATAATTTCACATAAAAAAAAAAGATAAAATAATTGATGACTAATAAAATCCTTACTCATAATTCATTGATCAAATAGCAATCCATGGGCTACCTAATACAATAGACGAGTTTTTGGTGCAAAATAAACAAAAAATCAATAACAACAAAACATTCTAAACTTCTCATTCCTCGTTGGGAAAGGTGAAAACTTCAAATTTGTAACTTTAAATTGAATGGAGCTTAACCATCTCCTCTACCCTAAGCAGCTGCAGGAGCCGCCAATAGCAACACCCCTCTCAATTTGTTGACCACCGCTTGCAGCAACATTTTGATTCAAATTAGAGATGTCGTCGAAGTCTTCCTCAGTCCCTAAATAATGGAGACGGAAAGGCACCTCTCCCTCCATGATTTAGGTGCAATTGCAGATGACCAAATAATAACAATCAAAATAATATTAAATACGTCATTACAAAAATGCCACTTACATCGTACGTGCTAATGACTAGTGTGTGTGTGTATGTATTTTACACTAAAACGCCACGTCCTTCGCATGTGCCAATGACTAGTGTAAGAGTGTACATACAATTTTTTATGTTACAGAAAAAAGGTAGAATAATTGATGGCTGATAAAATTCTTACTCCTAATTTATTGATCAAATGGAAACCCAAGAGTTTTTGGTGCAAAATAAACTAAGAATCAATAACAACACGGCATTCCAAACTTCTCATTCCTCATCATTATCTGGGAGAGGTGAAAAGTTCAAGACTCTAACTTTATATTGAAAGGAGCTGAACTATCTATACTCTGTCCACAACCCTCAGCAGCTACATGAGCATTTCCTCCACTAGCCCTTCTCATTTGTTGACCACCGCCTGTAGTAGCATTTTGATTCAAATTAAGGATGTCGGCGAAGTCTTCCTTGGCCCTAAATGATGGAGATGGAAAGGCACCTCTCCATCCACGATATGGGTGCAATCGCATATGACCAAAAAGTAACAATCAACATACTATTAAATATGCCATTACTAAAATACCACATACATCCCAAGTACCAATGATTAGTGTGTATGTGTGTGTATTTTACACTAAAACGCCACGTGCTTTACTCGTGCCAATGACTAGTTTATGTATGTGTATATATACATACAATTTTTTTATGTTATAGCAAAAAGTTAGAATAATTAATGGCTAATAAAATTTTTAATCCTAATTCATTGATAATAGTAACTCATAGACTACCTAACTTGACATTCAAGTTTGTGATCAATAACAACATAACATTCTAAACTTCTCATTCCTCGTCATGTCTAGAGAAGGTGAAAAGTTCAAGTCTGTAACTTTTTATTGAATAGAGCTCAACCATCTCCTCCATCCTCAGCAGTAGTGGGCGAATTTCCTTCACCACCAGCATCCTCCTCCTCAATTCATTGGCGAAGTCTTCCTTGACATTGGAGAAGTCTTCCTTGACCCTAAATAATGGAGACGGAAAGGCACCTCTCCATCCACAATTTGGGTGAATTCGTAGATGACCAAAAAGTAACAATCAAAATACTATTAAATACATCGTTACTAAAATGTCATGTACATTACATGTGCCAATGACGTGTGTGTGTGTGTATGTCTGTGTATAGATATAATTTTTTTTTGTTACTGCAAAAAGGATAGAATAATCGATGGCTAATAAAATCTTTACTCCTAATTTATTGGTCAAATAGAAACCCATATGCTGCCTAATACAAAAGAAGAGTTTATGGGGCAAAATAAACCAAAAATCAATAATAATATAACATTCTAAACTTCTCATTCTTCATCAGCGTCTGGGAAATCAAGTCTGTAACTTTATATTGAATGGAGATGAACCATCTATACCCTTTTCCACGATCAAAACCTTCCTAAATTTATTGACCACCACCCGCAGCAACAGTTTGATTCAAATTAAGGACATCGGCGAAGTCTTCCTCGGCCCTAAATGATGGAGATAGAAAGGCACCTCTCCATCCACGATTTAGGTGCAATTGCAGATGACCAAACAGTAAAAATCAAAATAATATTAAATACGACATTACAAAAATGCCACGTACATCGCTTGTGCCAATGAATTGTGTGTGTGTGTGTATTATTTACTAAAACGCCACACATTTCGCATGTGCCAATGACTAGTGTGTGTGTGTGTGTGTGTACATACAATTTTTTATATTATAGCAAAAAGATAGAATAATTGATGGCTAAAATAATCCTTACTTCTAATTCATTGATCAAATAGCAATTCATAGACTACCTAATAGAATAGAAGAGTTTTTGGTGCAAAATAAACAAAGTCAATAACAACATAACATTCTAAAGTTCTCATTCCTCTTCAGTGTTTAGGAGAGATGAAAAGTTCAAGTACGTAACTTTATATTGAATGGATTTGAACCATGTATACCTTCTCTTCCACCCTCAGCAGCTGCTGTCGGAGCATTTCCTCTGCCACCTACAGCTCCCTCCTCATTTTGTTGACCACCGCCTGTAGCAGCATTTTGATTCAGACTAGGGACTTCGACGAAGTCTTACTTGGTCCTGAATGATGAAGACGTAAGATACCTATCCATCCACAATTTGGGTGCAATAGCATATGAAAAAAAAGTAACAATCAAAATACAATAAATACGTCATTACTAAAATGCCGATCGCATCGCCCATGTCGATGACTCATGTGTTTGCGTATTGTAAACTAAAATGCTCGTGTTTTGCACGTTCCAATGACTAGTTTGTGTGTGTGGTGTGTGTACATACATTTTTTTATGTTACAGCAGAAAGATAGAATAATTGCTAGCAATACATTTTTTTATGTTACACGTTCCAATACTCTTAATTCTTTGATCAAATAGTAACACATAGGCTACCTAATACAACAGTAGATTTTTTGGTGCAAAATAAACTAAAACTCAATAACAACATAACATTCTTAACTTTTCATTCCTCGTCAGTATCTAGGAGAGGTGAAAAGTTCAAGTCCATAAATTATGTTGAATGGAGTTGAAACATCTACACCCTCTTTTCCACCCTCAACAGTTGCAGGAGCATTTCCTCCGCCACCAGCAGCACCCTCCTTAATTTATTGACCACCAGCTTCGTCAGCATTTTGATTCAAATTAGGGACACGGTCGAAATCTTCCTCAACCCTAAATGATGGAGACGAAAAGATGCCACTCCATCCACAATTTGGATGCAATCGTAAATGACCAAAAAGTAACAATTAAAATACAATTAAAAATGTCATTAATAAAATGCCATGTACATCGCGTGTGCCAATGATGTGTGTGTGTGTGTGTGTGTACTATACACTAAAACACCATGTACTTCGCACGTGCCATGACTAGTGCGAGTGTACATACAATTTTTTATGTTATAGCAAAAGATAGAATAATTGATGGCTAATAAAATTCTTACTCCTAACTTATCGATCAAATAGCAACCTATAGGATACTTAATACAAAAGGAGAGTTTTTGGTGCAAAATAAACTAAAAATTAATAACATAACATTCTAAACTTTTCATTCCTCATCAATATCTAGGAGAGGTGAAAATTTCAAGTCCGTAATTTTATATTGAATGGAGTTGAACCATCTACACCCTTTTCCACCCTCTGGAGCATTTCTTTTACCACCACCAGCACCCTCCTCAATTTGTTGACACTGCCTACAGCAGCATTTTGATTCAGATTAGGGGCGTCGGCTTAGTCTTCCTCGACCCTAAATGATGAAGACGGAAAGGCACCTATCCATCCACGATTTGTGTGCAATTGTATATGACCAAAAAGTAACTATCAAAATACTATTAAATACGTCTTTACTAAAATGCCATGCACATCGCACATGCCAATGACTAGTGTTTGTGTGTATATTGTAAACTAAAATGCCAGGTGCGAACCACGTGCCATTAACTAGTTTGTATGTGTGTGTGTGTGTGTGTGTGTGTGTGTGTGTGTGTGTGTGTGTGTGTGTATACACAATTTGTTATGTTACAGCAAAAAGATAGAATAATTGATGGCTAATAAAATTTTTACTCCTAATTCATTGATCAAATAGCAACCTAGCTTACACTACTAAGTCTGATTATGAGAATTTTACTATTAGTTATGTCATGAGGATACCATTTGGAGAAGTTCCCTTTACAATTAGTAATGCCCTTACTTTTAGAGACTACCTAATACAACAGAAGATTTGTTTGGTACAAAATTAACTAAAAATCAATAACAACATAACATTCTTAACTTTTCATTCCTCATCAGTGTCTGGGAGAGGTAAAACGTTCAAGTCCGTAACTTTAAATTGAATGGCGGCTGAACCATCTCTACCTCTTTTCCACCTTTAGAAGCTCTAGAAGTATTTCCTCTACATTAGCATTGCTCTCTACCATTTGTTGACCACCACCCACAGCAATAGTTTGATTCAAATTAGGGACATCTGTGAAGTCTTCCACAGCCCTAAATGAAGGAGACGGAAAGGCACATCTCCATCCACGATTTAGGTGCAATTGCAGATGACCAAACAGTAACAATCAATATAATATTAAATACAACATTACTAAAATATTGCGTACATCGCGCATGCCAATGAATATTATGTGTGTACATCCAATTCTTTATGTTACAGAAGAAAGGTAGAATAATTAATGGTTAATAAAATTCTTACTCCTAATTCATTGATCAAATGGAAACCCATAGGCTACCTAATACAACCGAAGAGTTTTTGTTGCAAAATAAACTAAGAATTCATAACAACATAACATTCCAAACTTCTCATTCCTCATCAGTGTCTGTGAGAGGTGAAAAGTTCAAGTCTGTAACTTTTTATTGAATGGAGCTAAACTATCTACACCATCTCCACGACCTTCAGGAGCTACATGAGCATTTCCTCCACTACCAGCATAACCCTCCTCAATTTGTTGACCACCGCCTGCAGCAGTATTTTGATTCAAATTAGGGACATCAACGAAATCTTCCGAGGCACTAAATGATGGAGACGGAAAGGCACCTCTCCATATAAGATTTGGATGCAATTGTAAATGACCAAAAAGTAACAATCAAAATACTATTAAAAAGTCATTACTAAAACCCCACGTACATCGCAAGTGCCAATGACTAGTGTGTGTAAGTATATGCACGCGCACGTGTATTATACATTAAAACACCAAGTGCTTCATAGTACCAATGACTAGGGGGTGTGTGTATACATTTAATTTTTTTTTATGTTAAAGCAAAACGATAGAATAATTGACGGCAAATAAAATCTTTACACCTCATTCATTGATCAAATAGCTACACATAGGCTACCTAACACGACAAAAGAGTTTTTGGTGAAAAATAAACTAAAAATCAATAACATAACATTCTAAAGTTTTCATTCGTCGTCGGTGTCTAGGAGAGATGAAAAGTTTGAGTACGTAACTTTATATTGAAAGGAGTTGAACTATCTATACCCTCTTTTCCACCCTCAGCAACTGCTGGAGCATTTTCTCTGCCACTAGCAGCACCGTCCTCAATTTGTTGACCCCCACCTGTAGTAGCATTTTTATTCAAATTAAGGATGTTGGCGAAATCTTCCTTGGCCTAAATGATGGAGATGGAAAGGTACATTTCCATCCACAATTTGGGTGCAATCGCATATGACCAAAAAGTAACGATCAAAATACTATTAAATACGTCATTATAAAAATGCCACGAACATCGCAAGTACCAATGATTAGTGTGTATGTGTATATATTTTACACTAAAATGCCACGTGTTTCACACGTGCCAATGACTAGTTTATGTATGTGTATATATACATACAATTTTTTTATGTTATAGCAAAAAGTTAGAATAATTGATGGCTAATAAAATTTTTACTCCTAATACATTGATCAAATAGTAACTCATAGACTACCTAACACAACAGACAAGTTTTTGGTTGAAAATAAACAAAAAAAATCAATGACAACATAACATTCTAAACTTCTCATTCCTCATTGTGTCTAGAAAAGGTGAAAAGTTCAAGTCCGTAACTTTTTATTGAATGGAGCTGAACCATCTCCTCCACCCTCAGTAGCAGTATGCGCATTTTCTTCGCCACCAGCAGCATCCTCCTCAATTCATTGACCATCTCCTGCTTCAGTATTTTGATTCAGATTAAAGACGTCGACAAAGTCTTCCTCGACCCTAAAATAATGGGGACGGAAGGGCACCTCTCCATCCATGATTTGGGTAAATTCATAAATGACCAAAAAGTAACAATCAAATTACTATTAAATACATCAGTACTAAAATGTCACGTACATTACATGTGCCAATGACACGTGTAAGTGTGTGTGTGTATAGATAGAATTTTTTTATGTTACAGCAAAAAGATAGAATAATCGATGGCTCATAAAATCTTTATTCCTAATTTATTGGTCAAATAGAAACCCATAGGCTACTGAATACCAAAGAAGAGTTTATGGTGCAAAATAAACTAAAAATCAAAAACAACAAAACATTCTAAACTTTTCATTCTTCATTAGCGTCTGGGAGATCAAGTCCATGACCAAAACCTTCCTGAATTTGTTGACCATCACCCGCAGTATTAGTTTGATTCAAATTAGGGATGTCGACGAAGTCTTCCTCGACCTAAATGATGGAGACAAAAAGCGCCTCTCCATCCATGATTTAGGTGCAATTGCAGATGACCAAACAGTAACAATCCAAATAATATTAAATACATCATTACAAAAATGCCAAGTACATTGCACGTGCCAATGACTAGTATGTGTGTGTATTATACACTAAAACGCCATGTGCTTCGCATGTGCCAATGACTAGTGTGTGTGTGTGTACATACAATTTTTTATATTATAGCAAAAAGATAGAATAGTTCATTGATCAAATAGCAATCAATAGACTACCTAATAAAGAGAAGAGTTTTTGGTGCAAAATAATCAAAATCAATAACAACGTGACATTCTAAAGTTCTCATTCCTCTTCAGTGTTTAGGAGAGGTGAAAAGTTCAAGTACGTAATTTTATATTGAATAGAGTTGAACCATATACACCCTCTATTCGACCCTCCGCAGTTGTCGGAGCATTTCCTCTGCCACCAGCAGCACGCTTCTCATTTTGTTGACCACCACCTGCAACAGCATTTTAATTTAGATTAGGGACTTTAGCGAAGCCTCATTTGGCCATAAATGATGAAAACGGTAAGGCACCTATTCATCCACAATTTGGGTGCAATCGCATATGACGAAAAAGTAACAATCAAAATACTATTAAATACGTCATTACTAAAATGCCACTCGCATCACCCATGGCAATGACTCATGTGTTTGCGAATTGTAAACTAAAACGCTCGTGTTTCGCACGTTCCAATGACTAGTTTTTGTGTGTGTGTGTGTGTGTATGTGTGTGTTTATACATACATTATTTTATGTTACGGCAAAAAGATAGAATAATTGATAGCTAATGAAATCCTTACTCTTAATTCTTTGATCAAATAGTAACCCTACCTAATACAACATAAGAGTTTTTGATGCAAAATTAACTAAAAATCAATACGAACATAACAATCCTAACTTTTCATTCCTCGTCATTGTCTGGGAGAGGTGAAAAGTTCAAGTCCATAAATTATATTGAATGGAGCTGAAACATCTACACCCACCAATGACTGGTGTGAGTGCACATACAATTTTTTATGTTATAGCAATTATTACTCCTAACTTATCGATCAAATAGCAACCTATAGGATACTTAATACATTAGGAGAGTTTTTGGTGAAAAATAAACTAAAAATGAATAACATTACATTCTAAACTTTTCATTCCTCATCAATATCTAGAATAGGTAAAAAATTCAAGTTCGTAATTTTATATTGAATGGAGCTGAACCATCTACACCCTCTCCCACCCTCAGTAGCTACTGGACCATTTCTTTTACCACCACCAGCACCCTCCTCAATTTGTTGACCACTGCCTGCAGCAGCATTTTGATTCAGATTAAGGGCGTCGGCTAAGTCTTCCTCGACCCTAAATGATGAAGACGGAAAGATACCTATCCATCCATGATTTGAGTGCAGTTGTATATGACCAAAAAGTAACTATCAAAATACTATTAAATACGTCTTTACTAAAATGCCATGCACATGGCACATGCCAATGACTAATGTTTGTGTGTGTATTGTAAACTAAAACGCAACGTGCGAAGCACGTGCCATTGACTAGTTTGTGTGTGTGTGTGTGTGTGTGTGTATACACAATTTGTTATGTTACAGCAAAAAGATAGAATAATTGATGGCTAATAAAATATTTATTCCTAATTCATTGATCAAATAGCAACCTAGCTTACACTACTAAGTCTGATTATGAGAAGTTTACTATTAGTTATGTCATGAGGATACCGTTTGGAGAAGTTCCCTTTACAATTAGTAATGCTCTCACTTTTAGAGACTACCTAATACAACAAAAGATTGTTTGGTACAAAATTAACTGAAAATCAAGTTCGTAACTTTATACTGAATGGCGGCTAAACCAACTCTACCCTATTCTCCACCTTCAGCAGCTGTAGGAATATTTCCTCTACATTAGCAATGCCCTCTACCATTTGTTGACCATTGTTGCCAGCAACACCTTGATTCAAGTTAGGAACGCCGACGAAGTCTTTCTCGATCCTAAATAATGGAGGCGAAAAGGCACTGTTAAAATTTAAATGAGAATATGGTAATATGATACATAATAACAAGAACAACTTAGGTGGAAACCCAACTAGAGATAAAATCACAAGGTAGATGAGGAGAATTCATTAATATTAAAATATGTAATGATTACAAATTATGTAGGATGATCTCTCAAGAGATACAATTGCTCATATATATAATACAAGAAGGGTCTAACAAAAGTAGAGTCCTAATATAATAAGCATAACCAATAATGAAGTGTTTAAGATTGAATATGTCAGCAAAACTATCAAAATCACGAAATCTAATTGCACCAAATGACGTGGCTGCTCAAGCGGCACCTTCGCGGGTAGCAAATTGTGACACAATTGCTCGAGTGCTCGCCTAGCAGTTAGCGAGCATTGATATCACTAAAAATTTTTCACGAGAGCCTGAGTAGCAGTCATCAACGTGAATCTTCTCATTGCTTATGTCTTAAACTTGTTCAAGACTTTTTCAACTACCAACTCCCAAATAAAATTTAGGTCACAACCGAAATTTTCACTTTGACACGATTCCACTTCAAGGAATAAAACAATAACTCTTCAACATTAGTTCTCCGACAAAACTCTCAACCTCTTCTACAAAAGCCTCTAAGGAAAAACTTGTAAATACTTAAAACTAGTTAATTAAAAAATTTGTATTAAGCATCCAGCTCAGATAATACACCCCAGACAGTCAGAATATCCTATAAGAAGTTATTAAAGCAGTTTTGACTGCAGCGTGTAGACAGATTATAGTTTTCTAAGTGATTTACTCAATTGCAAAAATTAACAAGTATGAACACAGATATAAAGTGGTAAACCCCTAAACAACTCTCTGATTTTCTTCTTCTTTTGACTTGTTGTAGAAGTATAATCAAATCATTTGGTCTTGACTTTATCATCACTTCACTATTGTACTCAGAACAACCAGCACTTGAATTAAGAATACAATTCTTAACTTACGCAAAGTAGCTTGATCTTTGAATTGGATTGAACTTTCACGTTCTGGTGTTTTCTTCAAGTACGGTTGAAGAACATGATTTTGCTATGAGATTATTCAATAGTGCATGGCACCATGTATACTCTCTGGAATATGAGAAAACTCGTTGTTGTAGGTTCAACGGGATTCTGTTTCTCAAAGTAGACTTTGAAAGTATTGAATAAGGCATGAGTCTGATTTTCCTTGCTGAAGATGGCAGAACGTGTAGCTGCTAGGTCACCGAACTTCAACAAATTTTCCAAAGCCATTAATCGTCCATAGATTCTTTGCTTCACTTAAATAAGTAAATTACTAGGAACACATTGAACTTACCTAAAATTAAAGCATTAAAACACAATAAGTATATAATCATATCACATATGATTTATTTGATATGGTAATTAATAGATTTAAGGCAAAGTTTAATATTAAATCAATCTTTCCTTAAAGCAATAGCCAATATTAGATTAAATCTTACCTAAATTTATACAACCTAAATTTATACACAATAGAAGGGATAAGAATATAACCATATCATACAAGATTTATTTGATATGATAAGAAATAAATTTAAGGAAAGTGTTATAATAAACCAATGTTTCCTTAACTTTAATAATTTTACCTATCAAATGATATCTAGGATGGTAGGTAAATATATTTGTTTTAGCTACAATATGGAAAGTAGAAATTGCATACGTTTTGGGTGTTAAAACCCTAAAATCCATAGCCAAAGAATTCTGTTGAAAACTCGTACCACCCAATTAGTCGGACTGACTGCTTGCTTAGATAGCATCTTGTTTTTCATGTTTTCCCCTTGTCATTGACATTTA
Source organism: Fraxinus anomala (assembly GCA_903798345.1). Lineage (NCBI taxonomy): Eukaryota > Viridiplantae > Streptophyta > Magnoliopsida > Lamiales > Oleaceae > Fraxinus > Fraxinus anomala. Next base: position 24,507 of record CAIGRN010079282.1, read on the forward strand.
AAAATCAATCTATAGTAAGTAAGCTAAATCAAGTTTTTAGAGATAGTTAAAACCTGTGGTGGAAAGTCAGCTATTGATATTGTCCTATTGTCAGAGGTTATGTTTGATACTTTCACTGTAGTTTTAGGTGTTTGTCATGCCAATTTATCATATCTAGCTGCTTTAACAAACTTCAACGTGGTAGATTCTTTCTCTTTTCCTTTTCCTTTTCCTTCATAACCTAGGCCTTCTTTGATATTTGAGGTTCTCCATAGCTGAGAACTTCATTTAGATGGACGAATCCGATGGCCTACTGTCTAACTTTCTCCTTGGTGTGGTCCAATTCAACCAGGAGCTCCAAGATTTGATTTTCTTTTTTATTAAGCACATTGAATATGGCCTCCTTTTCGGTTACAATAACAGTCATCTCTTCTTCAATGAACTCCATCATTACCAGGAGTGTAACATTCTTTTCTTGTTTAGCTTCCAATTTTTATTTTTTTTTCAATATTTTGCATTCTGAACATAGGTTGCTTGGTTTGGTTGTGTCAATGTTCAGTGAGTTTGTACCTGCAGGCAACAGTTGCAGCGAGTTACATCATACTTAAGATTGACAGTGAATGAGGTTATCTGGTTATCGTCTATTCTGTCTTCCTCGTATAAGTTTGACTCTCTATCTTCTTCCTCACTCCATGTTATGTTCATAGCTTTCTTAGATTGGAACTTCTTATATGTGTTTGCACATTCAGCTGCAATGTGACCAAATCCTTTGCATTCATAACATTGAATATGATTCTTAGTTCTTTCCACAGATAAGGTAGTGTTTTGCCTTGAGTTGTTAAAAGACTTCTTCCTTTGTGGCTGTTGAGGTCTTAAGCTTCTTCCTTCATGATCGCTCTTTAGGAATTTCTTCAATTGTTTAGTAAGCATGGCCATATACTCATCACTGTCAATTTATTTTCCTCATCTTCTACCTTAACATGCTTGACTTTAAATGTAATTCCGGATCATTTTTCCTTCTTTCTCCTATGGAGATGTAACTCATAGGTCATTAAAGATCCCCACCAATTATTCTACCTTTATGTTTTCTATATCTTTACTATCCACGATGGTAGTTACATTGTAATGAAATCTGTCAAGCAAGATCTAAGAATCATTTTCATTATTTTACTTTTTGTATACTTTATTTCNGATGTAACTCATAGGTCATTAAAGATCCCCACCAATTATTCTACCTTTATGTTTTCTATATCTTTACTATCCACGATGGTAGTTACATTGTAATGAAATCTGTCAAGCAAGATCTAAGAATCATTTTCATTATTTTACTTTTTGTATACTTTATTTCCAAGGTTTAGGCTGAGTTGGTAATGTCACTTAGGTTGGTGATAAGTGCGCAAAGCGCCCT
>CAIGRN010079330.1:0-15291 GCA_903798345.1 Fraxinus anomala
TACTGATTACCCTAAATTCTAGGTTCTTCCCCTTGCACGGAAGCATTTCAGCCCTGAACGGCAGCGAGAACTTCTGTATCAGAGCTTGTGTGTGATGCCACTGAGATTGATTGAAAGTGTCTTACCTTGGTTGATTGGATCATTGAGTGAAGTGGAAGCTAGGACTTTTCTTTACAACATGCATATGGCAGGTTCTCTTTCTGCATCCCATTTTCTAAATTTTGTCACTTTATTCTCAATTACTATTAACATGGTCATTGGCCAAAGGGTTGATGTGCATGCTCTGTTTCTAATTCTGTTATCTAATGCAGCTCCGGCATCAGATGGTGCATTGGTAACTCTGTTCTCTGGTTGGGCATGCAAAGGTTGCCCAAGGGGCACCTGTTTGTCTTCTAGCGCAATTGGGTGTTGTGCTGCAAAAGTGCTGACAGAACCCCAAGAGATTTTCAATAGATCTTGTCAGTCTTTTGCCTGTTCAAGTACCTCTATTGAAAATTCAACTTGCGGACTGGCAAGTTATTTTGAAAAGACAGTTGAGTCTGCAGACTCAGCCCATCTAGGAGAAAGTAGTTCTTGCAATTCTTCGGTGATAGAGTTCCAGAAAGCATCTCTCACTAACCAGTCTTGTTGTGTTCCTGGTTTAGGAGTGAGTAGCAATTGTCTTGGAATGAGTTCCCTTGCCACAGCGAAATCACTGCGCTCTTTATCTTTTGGTCCTAGTGCTCCTTCCCTCATCTCCAGTCTTTTCAACTGGGAAACAGAGATCAACTCCAGTACCAGTGGGCTCACAACTCGACCCATTGACAACATTTTCAAATTTCACAAAGCCATTAGAAAAGATTTAGAATTCCTGGATGCTGAGTCTGGTAAACTTAGTGATTGTGATGAGACTTTCCTTAGACAATTTAGTGGTAGATTTCGTCTTTTATGGGGCTTATATAGAGCTCACAGTAATGCCGAGGATGATATTGTATTCCCTGCCTTGGAAGCAAAAGAAACCCTTCATAATGTTAGTCACTCTTACACATTAGACCACAAGCAGGAACAGGAGTTATTTGAGGATATCTCATCTGCCCTAGCTAAGCTTTCTCGACTTTATGAAAATTTGAACAGCAGAAGTTTGACTGGAGATTCAAGTGCAAGCCTCTCCAGTTCTTCTGACCGCATTGGTAGTTTGAGAAAATATAACGAGCTAGCTACAAAGATACAGGGCATGTGCAAATCCATTAAAGTAACTTTAGATCATCATGTCATGCGGGAAGAAGTTGAACTTTGGCCATTGTTTGACAGACATTTTTCTGTGGATGAGCAAGACAAACTTGTTGGCCGCATAATTGGTACAACAGGAGCAGAAGTGCTGCAGTCAATGCTACCATGGGTTACATCAGCTCTTACCCAGGAAGAGCAAAATAAAATGATGGACACGTGGAAACAAGCAACCAAAAACACAATGTTCAGTGAGTGGCTTAATGAATGGTGGGAAGGGACTCCAGCTGCATCTTTGCAGACATCCACACCGGAATATAGTATCTCTAAAGGTACTTCTAATGCTTAATATATCAACTTTCCACTATTAATTCTGTGTTTTGGACTTTCAGTAAGATGCACATATTAAAGAATTTGCTTGGTGTTGCTTCTTGAACTTCAATTTTTTCCATGTTCAGAATACGAGTTACATGAATCATTGGACCAAAATGATTATACTTTTAAGCCTGGGTGGAAAGATATTTTCCGGATGAACCAAAATGAGCTTGAGTCGGAGATAAGAAAGGTCTCTCGTGATTCAACTCTTGATCCAAGAAGAAAAGCCTATCTTATTCAAAATCTGATGACCAGGTTCCCCTTTTTTAAAACTTTGATCTTTTAGATCCCAATTTATCACTAATGTCCTGCTTTTTACTTACTGTGGTTGGTGCATCTATTATCTAGCCGCTGGATTGCTTCTCAGCAGAAGTTTTCACAATCAAGAACCAGTGAAACGAAAGATGGCGAAGATTTACTTGGATGTTCCCCATCATTTCGTGATCCAGAGAAACAAGTCTTTGGATGTGAGCATTACAAAAGAAACTGCAAGCTTCGTGCTGCTTGCTGTGGCAAGTTATTTTCATGTAGATTCTGCCATGATGAAGTCAGTGACCATTCTATGGACAGGTGACATTTCATGAAATGATTTTATCATATGGAAATTATAAATAAAAAAGTTGTTCTATGATATTCAATTGTTTATTTACAGGAAGGCAACATCTGAGATGATGTGTATGAATTGCCTAAAAATTCAACCAGTTGGGCCTGTTTGCACAACCCCATCTTGCAATGGGCTTCTGATGGCAAAATACTATTGCAGTAGCTGCAAATTTTTTGATGATGAAAGGTCAGCTTTCATTGAATTCATTCTGTTGGCAGTGTCTTGTGGCTCCAATAGGTTTCTTTCTTTTAAATTATCTCAATATTTGAAACTGAAAAATCTTTAGATGATTAAGGGCCTCGAATGAAGCATGGACTGAGGTTTACTTTGCATTATTCATGATTGTAAAATGGAACAGATCATCTGCTTTCATTTTACTGCGTTCACCACTTCAAATAAAAGAAATACATTGTTTGTCTTTCCTTTGTTCAGATTTTAAGGATTTTTTGGAGTAAACTCATTGTCTAGATTAATGCAACATGTTGAATATTTTCCTGTGTCATTCTTAATGCCAGTAATGGTATATAATTGTTAATTAAGTTTGTAATTGGGGAAGCTTGTGTAAATCTTCCTTCTCATACCTGGCCAACCTTTCTCAGGAGGTTTGTGCTGTTGCTCTAACGATTCCCTTAAATTTTATGTTCATAGCTCTGTTCTAAACCAGCGGTTGGTTCAATGCATATCTTCTAGAGACATATGGTACTTAGATACACACATACAACCAGACGTGCATTTCATGTAATTTTATTAGATCACAATGTGAGTGGATAGCACTAGTGGAACTCGTGATCTGACTTTTTTTATATTATCCTTCAAATTTTAATCTTCAGGGAAGTTTATCATTGCCCATTTTGCAATCTGTGCCGTGTTGGAAAGGGACTCGGTATAGATTTTTTCCATTGCATGACATGCAATTATTGCTTGGGAATGAAACTGGTGGATCACAAGTGCAGGGAGAAAGGCCTTGAAACTAACTGCCCCATATGCTGTGATTTTTTGTTCACATCAAGTACATCTGTAAGGGCGCTTCGTTGTGGCCATTATATGCATTCTGCTTGCTTCCAGGTCTGGTCTGTTATGTTCCATTCTGCTTTAACTTGTTGGGTTGTGTTTGTGAACTATATAGCACAATGCTGGCATTTACCTTTATTTTCCATTTTTCACAGGCGTATGCTTGCACGCACTACATTTGTCCTATATGTAGCAAATCTATGGGAGATATGTCGGTAAGTAGATCCTCTTTATTTCTTTGAATTATCTTTGTAACTTAGGGAGGCTGGTTGTTGATGAAATTGAAGTGGGAACAAACTAATCAAAAAGTATTTTCATGCCTTAGTATTTGTTCTTCCTTTGAGGTTATGCAGTTAGTCATTTAGGATCAATTGGATGATGAACAACTTTCTTTTTCATTTTTCCTTTTTCTGCGGGTTGTGGGTGAGGGGTTGGAGTCAATACAAAAGTGCCACAGGAATGTTCTGGTGTCTGCTATTTTTCTATACTGCTAATGTATACAAGTTAACTTGAAGATCGTATTCTGCTTCTCCTATCCAGGTCTACTTTGGCATGCTTGACGCTTTAATGGCTTCTGAGGTGCTTCCGGAAGAATATAGGAACCGCTGTCAAGTAAGCATCAATTCACATTACCAACGTGTCTTCCTGCTCATTTGCTTGTTAAACCAGTGGTTGAGGAACTTAATTTGGTATGTCCAGGACATATTATGCAATGATTGTGACAAGAAGGGAAGTGCACCATTTCATTGGCTGTATCACAAGTGTGGCTTTTGTGGGTCTTATAATACCAGAGTAATCAAGGTTGACAGCGATCCTAATTGTTTGACATAATTAACTATCGATCTCCGGTGGTCATTGATGGTTTTGGGGTTCGGTAACTGGGATTACATATCCTGGGACTGTTGAGGAAGAAAAATAAGTTCAAATCTTATCTATTCTACTCTCCTGGCATATAGTAAATATTCGATATTTTTCCAAAATTTTGGTATCATTGTCTGGAATAGAATAGAGTTGATCACCAATTGCTAAATAGAAAAGAGAGAACAGTCTCCATTCAGTTTCCGTTGGCCGTAGCTGCTGATTTATTTGCTATTTTCTTCCTTAACTGCAATACTCACTCGAGCAAGCAACCTGTCCAGTTTTTGAGTGAATCCATTTACTTAGAATTACATAGGGATTCATACTTTCCAATTGTTTCTATTCCTTTCTTGAAAAAAATTCGAAAAGTGACAACAAAAATTGTTGTTTTACATCACTGCTTTAAATGTAGTCGAAGTTGCCAAGGATGAGACAAGTGATTGATAATCCGAAAACTTGTACCTTTAGCCCATGTTTGGTATACATTACAATTTTCATTTTCATTTTTCTACTCGTTTTCAACAACACATTTTTCAATAAAATAATATTTTTCATTACATCAATAATTTTTTCTCATTTTTCAACTACAAATTCTCTATCTACTATTTCAAAATATATTCTTCCAAAATAATGTGATTCAAACACGCTTTAAATAAATTAAAACACTCGTATGATTGTTTGTTGTGCATAAAAAAAAAAACTTTCTTTTCACCCGTTCTTTTGCCAAACCTAGAGTATTTAGCTTGCAAGATACAAGAGATTCCACTTGTGATGTTTTTGGCTACTAATTTTTCACCATTTTCTCTAGAGTTGTCTAGTTATTAAAGTTTTTCCCTTTTCCAAAAAAAAAAAAAGGAAAAAGAAATGAATAAAATGGAAATCTCTTGATTCAAGAAGTGTCTTTACGAAAAATAGAACAGTTTCATCTTATTATTTAGTTATCACAAGTGAAGTGACTTTCATAATATGTTATGTTTGAATGGACTGAAATGAATTTAATTTAAATGTTAAAATTTTTATCCATCAAATTATACTTAACATAAGTTAAGAACGATACTTAGAAGATCATTTTTCTTTCTATATGATAACAAATATATTTGCCGTGTAACACGATTGGCTATTCAATTTGTTTTTATTAACTTAACTAGGTTAAAAAAAAGGTTTTCAAGCTTAACAAGTTTAAACTAGTTAGCTTTAAACAAACTAAACTAAAATTTACTCCAAAATATGAGAGGTGAACTCGAAGACAATATTTTTGACAACATTCATTTCACTAGTCAAAGTGTGAAAAACCACATAACTATAAAAAATTTCATTTATATAAAACTCTTTGAAGTCAATTCTATAAAAATCAGATGTCTAATGTATCTTAATTAGAAAACATGAGTTTCTCGATTTTTTTTTTATCCCACTTGTTAATCGTTTATGCATACTATGTACTCTTAATGTGTGTGTGAGCCACATTATTTTGGAATGGTAGATTAATGGAGAATGTGTGGTTGAAAAGTTATTGATGTGATGGAAAATATTATTTTACTGAAAAATGTATGAATGAAAATGAGTAGAATAATAAAAATGAAATTTTTAATCTGACAGAGTTTACAATATTAGTCACTCATTCTTTCATTTCTAAACTCTTTTCATGCCCAGTACGCTTTCCTTTCTTGTTTCTTACACGTCTTCTTTCTCATTTATAATCTTTTATAGAAAATTTCGATCAAAAAATACAAAGAAAGAATAAAAAAATAAAGGACAGAAAAAGGAAACTTATTATTTTCACATTTGACCTGGTCCATTCATTTGAAATGGATGTCCTTTCATAATTTCACCATATTTCAAATTTAAAATGTGAAAAAGGATGCCATAGTACTAAAATATAATTTTTTCCATAATTTTGCCATAAATATTAATAACTATAGCAAAATGTAATATATAATATAAGGGTTAATTTCACAAATAGTCACTGAACTTAGCTAAAAATTACAAAACGGTCACTGAAGTTTAAAATTTGCAGAAACGTTCACTGAAGTTTCATGTGCTTTCACAAACGGTCACTGAACTTACTATTAGGACTGTTATGATATTAATTCAAACTTAAAGGACCAAAACATGTGGACATAGAAGCTTGAGGACCTCAAGTGCAAATTCTATTCCCATCCCAAAACGGCCAAAAATACACATTCTGACGGCACCCATGTTAAGCCCAATATACTGGTCGATTCTCCTCTTCTAGGCGACCCTATCCATAGCCTCCAATCAACAATAATCAACTCCATCAAAATCAGAAAGCTTTGTTAGAGTTGCCTGCCACTGCTCATTCTTCATCTTCAGTGGTGGGACCTATGATCGCGGACCACCACTTCAAGCAACTACTCCTCTGGCGCATCCATTGAGCGCATGAGTCTTCCCCAATTTGGTCTGGAATCGACGATTAACGGTGGGCAGCTTGAACGCATTGCGAACCACTCGATCCCCTTTCAATTGATGCTTCTCCACAGCTCCAATCAACAAATTGGACCAACCAGAATGAAATTCATGATAAAACGGCCTTGGGTAAGGATTCAATTGCTGTATTTCATCAGTCAAAAGAAACAATTTTGGATTTGGCTTCAAGAACGGTCTACCCGCATGAATATGAATTTCATCCATCAATTGGAGGCTCAAATGTGATTCAAGATACAAATCAATATGGGGGAATTGAAATTCAGGCTCAAAAAACATTGGGTACTCGATCAATTGCAGAAATTACAGCCATCGTTTGTCAAATTTTGGGTTCGAATTTCGGCCATTTGAGCAGAATTTCGGCTAAATTTGTACTTGAGGTCCTCAAGCTTCTATATCCACGTGTTTTGATCATTTAAGTTTGAATTAACATCATAACAGTCCTAATAGTAAGTTCAGTGACCGTTTATGAAAGCACATGAAACTTCAGTGACTATTTGTAAATGCGCATGAAACTTCAGTGATCGTTTTGTAATTTTTAGGTAAGTTCAATGACCGTTTGTGAAATTAACCCTATAATATAAAAGGATAATTGCAGCAAAGGTCCCAAACCTTTCAATTTTTTGCGCACTTTACCCTAACCTTTGATTTGTACTAGTGGAGGTCCCAAATCTTTAATAAATATGCAGCAAAGGTTCATCTGGACATATTCTATCCAAATCGCCGTTAGTCAACCTGAAAAGGAGATATTTTGACCATTTTAATGAAGGGCATTTTCGTCCATTCAGTAAAATCTCTCAAATACATAATAACTTACTGTACATTTCCCTCCATTTCATACTACATTATTGTCTCTCTCTCTCTCTCTCTCTCTTTCCAGCAGCTGCTGTAACTTTTCAGAGAGGAGATGGAGATGACCGTCTGTAGATATGGGTTCCTCTTGGAGATGAAGACTTCATGGACGAACCTGAACCCAGGAAGAAGGTTTATCAGCTGTCCACGGCGTCAGGATGAGGGTTGATGTAATTTCTTCAACTGGTGTGACCCGCCAATGTGTACACGATCCAAATGGACGATCCCGAACCCAGGAAGAAGGTTCATCAGCTGTCCAATGTGGCAGATTATGCTGGTATACAGAAGTTTGAGGTTAGCAACAGAGATGGAATGAGATGGAGTGTCGACTTGGCATGACAGGAATGTGCTTGTCGAAAATGGCAACTATCCGGAATCCCATGTGCACATGCAATCTCTCGTATGCTTTCAAGGAACATTGGCATATACGAATACGTTGATGCATGTTACACCAAAGAAGCCTATCTCAGAACCTACAACCCAGTCATCCAACCAATGTCAAGTCCTGATTTATGGTTAGAGCTTGGTAGACATCCTCTTGATCCACCAAAAAAAAGGAAACAAGCAGGCAGACCAAAGAAGATGAGGAAACGATCCTAGGTTGAGCTACCTTCGGGAACTAAAATTGCCAGAACGGGTATGAAAATGACATGTAGGAGATGTGGGAGAACAGACCATAACAAGAGAACATGCACAACTGTCCAGCTTGCACATGCCAGCTCCCAGCCAGGTTCAATAGCAGATGTTGGTTCGCAATCACAGCCTGCGAAATCACAAGGCAAGAGAGAAACATGTACATCTAGCCAGGCAGAGACACAGGCAAAGAAGAAGGAGAAGGAAAAAAGAACCTAGTTTCACTTATGTCTGTTGATAGATTAGATTGGTTTTGTACTGTCCAACATCTTCTGTATGGAACTTTTCATTGTGATGTGTTGACATGTTAGACCCATTTTGTAATGTCCATATTCTTTTGTATGAGACTTTTGATAGTGAAAATGAATGTTCAGCATTTTAGTCATTTAATTCACGGTTATACTTCCTATGTACTATTTTGTTTTGTCAAGTTGACTTATATAAGGTCATATCTTTGTGCACAACGTTCTGAAAATGTTAAGGACCTAAACTGCAACTCATTCAGATGTATGAGACTTATGCAACAACTAGTTCACAAGGTTTAGGACTTTCGGTGCAACGAGTGGAAACGTTTGGGATTTACGCCACAACTAGTTTGGGATTTACGCCGCAACTCATTCAGATGTATATGACTTACGCCGCAACTAGTTGCATGTGCATGGACCATGGCTGCACCATCTCGGAAACGTTTTGGAAATAAAGTTTTCCTTTCATTCCGAGTCAATCATTTGCAGCTAAAAAAAGGAAAAAAAATTGGAAGAAAGAAATATCGAAGAACTGCTACACATTAACATATTTTTTCCATTACCACATAATAAGTTGGGGGACGAGACTACACGATTCGTAACACACAGACCCATGTTAACAACATATAAACCCAACATCCTAGCTGAAACCTAGCTCAGATCTAGGTACAAACCCATTTCACGAAAAATCCACATACAAATCCAATCAGCCAAGTCTTCCACGCTCTATGACTTCTAGAACAGAGGGTTTTTATTTCAGCTTCCATCTCCCTCCTAAGCCGTAGAAATCTAGGGATCAGCTGTTTGGATCGTGCACACATTGACGGGTCACACCAATTGAAGAAATTACATCCACCCTCATCCTGACGACGTGGACAGCTAATAAACCTTCTTCCTGGATTCAGGTTCGTGAAGTCTTCATCTCCACGGAGAACCCACATTTGCAGACGGTCATCTCCATCACCTCTCTGAAAAGTTACTGGCACAGAGAGAGAGAGAGAGAGTAATGTAGTATGAAATTGAGGGAAATGTACAGTAAGTTGTTGTGTATTTGAGAGATTTTACTGAATGGACGAAAATGCCCTTCATTAAAATGGTCAAAATATCTCCTTTTTTTATTTTCAGGTTGACTAACGGCGATTTGGATGAAAACCGTCTGATGGACCTTCGTCGCATATTTATTAAATGTTTGGGACCTCCGCGGCACAAATTAAAAGTTAGGATAAAGTGTGCAAAAAATTGAAAGGTTTGAGACATTTGCTGCAATTATTCCAAATATAAATAAATGAAAAGGAAGATTTCAAAATTTCAAACTTTGACAATTGACACCTTATCAAGCACTCGCGCACAGACGATCCTATTTATTTTTGAGTTGTAATCGTACATAAATATTACTCCATTTTTATTATTACTTTTCTGCTCTTCTGAAATCATTGCAAGTGGAAAAAGGAAGAAGCAAATCAAGATAAATAACCGTATGTAATTTTCTCAAAACCCAAATTTTATTTTATTCAATTATGTTTCCATCTATCTAAGCATATGCGTATATGTGCGTTATTGATACTTTGAATCCTCCCTGTGGTAGATCTTATTCAGTAATTTTTTTTAATTATTACTGGGACCAATTAATTACTGAATAATTTTGCGTTAATCCCAGAAAAAATTTGAAGTGATCCAATGGATTGAAATTCATGCCCCAAATCTAGCTCTTTTTTGTAACGATTTAGGTTTTGTATTTAATGAAATTTGTTTCTTGAAAATTTGTGGTGCTCGCGCGTTTGCAGACAGGATTTTAGGCTGATTGGTATACATAATATAGCTAACAGACAAGAAGGACAATTTTGCAGGAAGTAAAAGAAACAAACTTTGTTGAAAGGGAAAGAAAATATTGAAAGAAGGGTATAGAAGAGGTGAATTAGGGTGTGAAAGAATGGGTGGATCGAAGATGGAGGGATCTTCAGCGCCTGCATTGCGCCGGGATCCGTACGAGGTGTTGAGTGTATCAAGGGATTCTTCTGATCAAGAAATCAAGACTGCTTATAGAAAGCTTGCTCTCAAGTGAGTTTCAATTTCTTTTTTTCATCTTTTGAGTTTTGAGTACGTAGATTATTTTCTGCAAATGTGTGTTTCATGATTGATAAGGTTGGATAATTTGATACTTATTTTTAAGAATTTTTGGTTTTTTCTTATGTTTGCATGCAATTTTGTTAAACAGATGAGATCTTGGAGGTAAGGTCAAATTTTGTTTTCATTGTGTTTACAGGCAATATAAAGGTTAACATGTTTCACATTTTAAGAATTCTTATTTTATTTAGTGATAAATTTTTAGCCTTTCTGTTTGAGAGTGCTTTCGAAAAGTATCGGTTAGGTCATAGGCTCAATTTCTGTTAAAGTTGCTGCTGAGTTAATCTGTTAATGACTTTCTTGAGTTAAAATTTTGAAAGGATAAAAGGAAGAAAAAGAGTTTCTGTCCAGATATATCAAGGGTGTCTCGTTTCAAGATTTCTTAAAATTGAAAGTTTGAATAGGATATATGTTTCTTAGTCAATCAGTCAATGGTAACGAGGAAACTTCTCATATTGAGAATGGTAAATGGGCTTTGGAAGTTTCACAGTGCAGTGATAACAAAGTTCTTGCATGTCTAAGGCATCTGTGAATGGTCCTTCGTTCCAACATAAAGTTACATAGCAGTAAACTTGGAAGGAAAGAGAGAATGTGGATCAAAGTAGTTCATATAGATTTCATGGATCAGATAATCAATTGTTATCTATAGGTACCATCCGGACAAGAATGCTAATAATCCCGAAGCTTCAGATCTTTTCAAGGAGGTTGCATATTCTTATAGCATTTTATCAGATCCAGAGAAAAAGAGGCAATACGATAATGCAGGATTTGAGGTAATACTTATCTTTCATGTCTGTTTGATTAGTAGTGTAATACTCCTCTGTGAGTTCTGCGTGTTTTGAACTAGGCAAATAATCAACTTTTTAAGCCTAGAATTAGGCAACTTACCTCCCATTAACCGGATGCTACATGCGTGTAATATGTTCATGGATGTGATTTTATGAAGAAGCTTGACCATAATGATTGTATGTTATTACTGTGGTAGAATGCCTGTTTCTAATATTCTTACGTTTTACTACCATTATAGTTAAATTTTAAACAAAAATACACATGGAGAATCTGACTGGAAAACACTACCATATTTTATCTCACTTTCACAAAACACAGATATATATCCAGATTAATGTGTTGCATGTTTCTTTTCAATGGTTTGCAATTTTGTTTAAAAACTTGGATGGTGAGGCCCAGTTTTTGAATATGGTCACCTTCAGTTTATTGTTAAATTAAGAATTGTAAAGAAAAAAGATTTTTTGTGAAAGTAATGCTCCCAAAGGTTTATAAAATACGAGGTGTTTGTTTTTAGCGCCAAAATTAGGGTTTATATTCTCTGCGGAAAACATAGATTATATATATATATATTATTTTCTGATAAAATAGTTATAGTGCATCTATTGTCAAATTATTTTCAAGTAGAGATTATAATTGATATTTGATGCTATACATGGATGAATATTAAAACCTTTTAACGAGTTCATGGTTAAAGTTTTTCATGTACGTGGCTCAAATTTGACTAGATAATGTACATCATATGCAACCACGTCAGTTGGTAAAAGGTTTTTGGCAATTGCAGTTTCTCTTTCCTTCACAAACATTTGCGTGCATGTTTTTGATTTCTTAGTCAAGCCACCCTGACATTAAGTCACCTGGACATTTGTATGCATGTTTTGCTCTATGAGTCAAGCCACCCGGTCTATTCAGTTTGTGTAACTTTTATAGTTAAGAGCATGTTGCCATTATTTTTTGGTACATGTGTTCATTGTATTTCAGATATTCATTCTGTATCACATGTATATAATCAAATGGGCTCGTGTCTTATGTCAATTCATGAATATTTTACTCTTTTTTTTTGTAAATGAAGTTGGATGTGATTGTGTTGTGTCTTTTTATTTGATTACTATGATTTAGAGTGGCATCTTGTCCCCATTTTATATCACGCATTGTGTTGGAGCATTTGAGTTGCTTTTCAGGTTGTTTTTGAGTTTTTGTAAAATAATTTACTAGTAGTTTTAGATTACATTTAGCCTTGATGATAGGTCTAGCACCTAGCTTGCATCAATCTCTGGCGCACGTCACATCTCTAATCCACCCGATTTAAATGGGGTGGGTGCTGACAGTACGTTAATATTTCAAATAATTGTTTGCTTTTTGACTAGTTTTTATTTTGTATCTCCCAATTGATTCAATAAGGCCCTTGATGCTGAAGGAATGGATGTGGAAATTGATCTATCTAACCTCGGAACTGTTAACACAATGTTTGCTGCTTTATTCAGGTACTCTTTTTGATCTTTTTGTATTGTTGTAATTAAGAAGCAAGTTATTTACCTAGTTTCATTTGGATAGCAAGCTGGGTGTTCCTATCAAGACCACAATTTCTGCTAATGTTCTCGAAGATGCTTTAAATGGCACTGTTACAGTCAGGCCTCTTCCAATCGGAACTTCAGTCAGTGGAAAGGTACACATTCCCTTTTGCAGGATAAATAAGACTTGTTTTGTTGTCCTGATTTTGCTCCCCCTTTTTTTTTTCCCAACAGGTAGAAAAGCAATGTGCTCACTTTTTTGGTGTAACTATTAGTGAAGAACAAGCTGAAGAAGGGATTGTAGTTAGAGTTACTTCAGCAGCACAGAGCAAATTTAAGGTGCACGCATATTGGTTGTAGAGTATATAGACAATTAATTATGGAGAAAATACCTCTTTTACTTAATTTGGTGTGCAAAGCAGATGCAACAAAAATGGTTACTGAAAGCTTTTAATGTGTGATTTTCAGCTCCTGTACTTTGAGCATGATGCAAATGGTGGGTATGGCCTGGCCTTGCAGGTAATTATTATCTCTACAGATTTAGTTGTGTCAAACAAGGCATAATTTTAATTGGGGTGAAATGAAATTTGTTTATTAAGTAAAAATAGAACAATTTTATGCTAATATTATTATCAAGTAATATATACATTTTAAAGTTGGTNATTATTATCTCTACAGATTTAGTTGCACAATGACCTCCTTTTTTCTCCTCACATACTTTGGTCTAGGAGCATTATCAGTGTTTAAAAAATATAAATCTAGTATTGAAATGTTTTGCTTTCATTATGCGCCCTCCACACAAACCAATAAATAATTAGAAAAGTATAAACTACTTAACCATATTCATAACAAACCATAAATCATCTAAAAACCAATTACAAAACACTTCAACAAAGTTAAAAGTTTAATTTGCAACTGGAAACATAAAATGAATCGACAAAGTAGCAAATTATAATTTAACAGTTGTAATCATATAAACAAGACCATTAATCCACAACTCGAGCTCAAAACAAATGAAATACTTAACCACATATGGAAAGATGCCAAGGAACGAAAATATAATACATAATAACTTAGAAAAGAAATTGAGAAAAATATAAGAAAGAGTGAAGTTATGTGCTGCAAGTCTCCTGCCACCAACCTACTGCCATAAAGTTGTGTGACTCTGGAGAATTGTAATTTAGTTGTAAGAGCAGAGGGCAAGGTTGTGTTTATAACCACCAAAAACCCTTCAAATTTTAAGCTGCAAAAACCGCCTTAAAAGCCAATGTTTTGGCTTATGGACATTGTATGTACATACTTAATTGGCACGTGTTTTACATATAGGTCTTAAACTTGTACATTCCAAAGAATAACAGCATTCCCCTAGTGTTTATACAAACTGTTATTTTAGCCTGTATTGATTGGCATACTACAAATTTCCACCTGTTCCTTTTACTTCAGTTTAAACACAAGCTGCGTTACATTTCAAATTTCTCATTTCTAAATTACTCTCAAGGTTCCTATGCTTCCCTTTTTTTCAAATTTTAGGTCAAGGATGGACATTGCTACTTCTTACAGTTGCTGTTAGAATGCTACTTCAAATTATAGAGTGTGTTTAATGGATATTATTGAGAAAATAATGTATTTTAAATAGTGATATGATGAGAAATATGTGGTTAAAAAGTAAGGAAAAGTTATTGATGTGATGAAAAATATTATCTTATTGAAGAATGTGTGGTTGAAAATGTGTTTGACGGATATTATTAAAAAAAAATGTATTTTAAATAGTAATATAATGAGAAATATATGTTATAAGTATGGAAAAATTATTGGTGCGATGAAAAATATTATTTTATTGAAAAATGTGTGGTTGAAAATAAGTTTTAAAAAAATGTATTTTGAAAAAAGTGTGTCAAACAGGGCATAATTTTAATGGGGGTGAAATGAAATTTATTTATTAAGTAAAAATAGAACAATTTTATGCTAATATTATCATCAAGTAATATATACATTTTAAAGTTGGTAAATCAATATTTTTTTCTCGCTATAAAAGTAAAATAAAAACAAAATTAAGTTCAAAATATAGAAAATAAAAATAAAAATTAATGACGTGATTGAGAATATTTTTATTTGGGTTCATTTAAATATTTTTTAGAATTTTTATGTAAATAATCATTAAGAGCTTGAACTATTTTTATTTATTTTTTCTAGAATTTTTATAATTTTATTTTTTTTAGAATTTTTTTATTTTTTATTTTTAGAATTTTAGTTTTTTAGCCCCTGTTTGAGTCACATTAAAATTTTCATTCTCATTCTTCTACTCATTTTCAACCATATATTTTTTAATAAAATAATACATTTCATCACATCAATAATTTTTCCTTCTTTTTCAACCACACATTTTTCATCAATTTACTATTTCAAAATACACTCTTTCAAAATAATGTAGCTCAAATACACCTAGGGCTGTCAATAGATTGGATTTTGATTCGAATCCGATCTGAATTCGACGAAATTAATGGGAGATGGATTTAGGGTCTCACCCCGATAACCCGATTAAGATCCGAATTCGATAATCTGTTAACTAAATGGATCAAATATGAATATTGATCAATTCGATCCAATAACAATCCGATCCAATTTATTATAAATAATTGAGTCG
>CAIGRN010079356.1:0-13098 GCA_903798345.1 Fraxinus anomala
TTTATATAATTTCAACTGCAATAGTCAACAAAAATGACTACGTACTGTAGCAAAATCGAATTGAAAACAGGCAAGTGTGAAAACTCGTGTGACAAAAATGAACAGTGAATAATAGGTTGCCTCTTTTAATAGAGGAATGATTTTTTTAATTACATGGAAGGGCATCGTTTCAAAATGTCACGTAGGGCACCTAAAACTTTAGGATCGGCCTTGCTGGAGAAGCCATTGTCGGAGGACTGTTGCGGTAGCGGATACATCAGGTGTGTGTGAGATGTATATTACGAGGAGCTCGATGCATACAGCAACAAATCTAAGCCATCTTGAATTACTAGTATCCAAACTATTGATTAGTCCGTGCAAATTATTTGTTATTTGATGTATTGATATAATGGATTAGCTTATTTATCTACTGAAATGAAAATTGATTTTGAAAATTTATGACTGATTTTGTGTTAAAACAAAGTAAAAAATTAATTGGATGACCAATTGAATAAACAAGCTTTAATTTTGAAGCATATGCCATAAAAATGGGGATTTGGAACTACATTCTAGCTACATGTACATTATCTTTTACTACATTATTTACATAGTGCCACGTGGCAATGAACCATTGGACAATTAAAAATTTTTTTTTTCGCCCACAATTTTTTGAAAACAGAGGGGGTGTCGGAAATCAAGCAAGTGATGAAGTGTACATTTAGCATTATTGTTGCAATTATGGGTTCTTATTGGCGTCCACTCTTGAACATGTACAAGCACATCGGCTGAAGAATGGATAGAACAAAACTAAAATACCTTATATTTATAGATCTAACAATGAATCAAATGGAGTGGCATAAAACGGTTCACGTAGCCAATGTCAAATTCAGTGGGAAAAAAATGCTTATCTTCTTCTTGTTGTATTTGGGACACACCTACTTGTGATGGAATTGATGTTTTTCTGCATTATTCTCTGCAAGGTTGTAACTTTAAAAATTGTTATTTGTTATTTCAGTTTCCAATTTTCCATCTACATCCTTTTTCTTCCTGTCACGAAACTCAACCTAGTTGCCGAAACCTAAGAGCTGTATAGCAATCCGGTTCAGTTGAATCAATCATAAGTGACCATCTTGGTTTATAAACATTTTCACAATAAAATGTGTTGTTCGTATAATACTGAATATTATATTGCATTATTTAAATAATGAAAACGAACCTATCACGTTGAATTAAGTAGTTTGAATCGGTCAAACTCACGTTCTATCCTAAGGACAATTTTGCTTCCCGGGTGCTGAAGGTCTTCAAGCATTTGACTTCTATATTATGAATTTCATGTCAAATGACTTGGCCCTGTCGTCGCGGAGCGAACTAAACTTTTTGAATTGCAAATTAAACTTTTTGGAACAAGATGACAGAAATTTTGGAAGGAAATGATTGCAGATTATACGGAATTTTCGTCAAAATGGCGAACAGGTTGGAGCTGCGGCCGTCCATAAATGTTGCATTTTTTAAAGAAAAATGTAGTAATTGTTTCATGAGAAGGCGTTGAAGAAAAAAAATGCAACTCTTGAACAGGGGCTAAATGCTTGTTCGTGGTTTTAAAGCACGATAACAATTAAGAAAAAAATTTAAAGTTTTTTCTCTAAATTAAATGTTTATGTAATTTGATCCTTTATGTAAAGTGTAATTATATTTGTACCACAGTTTTTGTTTGTTGTCCCACATTTAATGGTAATGAAGATTCTTAATTTTTACTCATTATATCATACAAGTCACCAACTTTTTTATCGCATTATTATCTCTTACCTTCATTTAATTCACACATCTGTCTTTAGCGACAATTTCTATCCAAATATGTTGTTAGGGTCCGTTTGGTTGTAAGAATGAAATTTGGGTAGAAAGAAAATGAATTTCATAGAGTTAAATTGTCTAGAATTCATTTTATTGGGAATTGTCAATAAATTGTGTTTGATTAGTATAATTTTTCACATGAAAAATGTTGAAATTTTGGATCTTTTGGTGTTCGTTTGACTTTGTTTTCCATAGAAATTGTCCATTAAATGGAAAAAAAAATTTATAATTGGGGATAGAATTTGTTTCCATGGTCAAAAAAATAAAAAAAAGGTTGAAAAACAATTTTCCACCAAAACCATAGGAAAATGACTTCCTCAAAAATCAAGAATTGTGCACGTGTGAGCCAAAATATGGAAATTCAATTGCCAAGAATTGTTGGCCAATCAAAAGGTGGAAAGAAAATAAATTTTAAGGAATTGAATTGCATATAATTCATTTTACTGAGAATTGTCAATTAATTGTGTTTGATTGATATAATTTTTCACCTGAAAAATGTTGAAATTTTGGATCTTTTGGTGTTCGTTTGACTTTGTTTTCCATAGAAATTGTCCATTAAATGGAAAAAAAAATTTATAATTGGGGATAGAATTTGTTTCCATTGTCAAAAAAATAAAAAAAAGGTTGAAAAACAATTTTCCACCAAAACCATAGGAAAATGACTTCCTCAAAAACCAAGAATTGTGCACGTGTGAGCCAAAATATGGAAATTCAATTGCCAAGAATTGTTGGCCAATCAAACATGTCATTTGTGTGGAAATGAAATTTCTTTTCTATTTTCCATGGAAAACCACTTCAATCAAACAATGCCTTAATGTATTTTGAATTGAATGATAAGTATTTTGTTGAACTGTTGAATTTATATATTTTATAAATATATGATGGAAAAACAAATCTTTTTATAGCCTCCTAACAAATTTTTATGGCTAATTTCAAATTTATCAGAGATAAAATATACTAATTAATGAAATGTTAATGAATTCCTCAAAAATCAAGAATTGTGCACGTGTGGGCCAAAATGTGGAAATTCAATTGCCAAAAATTTTTGGCCAATCAAACATGTCATTTGTGTGAAAATGAAATTTCTTTTCTATTTTCCATGGAAAACCACCTCAATCAAACAAGGCCTTAATGTATTTTGAATTGAATGACAAGTATTTTGTTGAACTGTTGAATTTATATATTTTATAAATATATGATGGAAAAACAAATCTTTTTATAGCCTCCTAACAAATTTTTATGGCTAATTTCAAATTTATCAGAGACAAAATATACTAATTAATGAAATGTTGATAATAGAATGCAACAGAAAAAAAGTAGGAATATAAGTGTAACAATAAACAAAGCTTGAAGATCTTTAATGCAATTAAAATGTAGTGTCATGTAAATATTAAAACAATATGGGTGTCCTTTTACTTGTCATGAACCCCATAGATGTTTGTGCAATTTACTTTATAAAATGATCCTTTTTATTGGAAGGTTACTAAGGGCATGTTTTGTTCAGCTAACAAAAATGATTAAAGTTTAAATTAAAATCAATAATTAATTTTAACTGTATAATTAATGTGATCTATAACTTTTAATTACATACTTCATCAACTTTTATTAAAATATACTAAAAGTCTAATTTCCATCTAAATCAAATAAGGCTAACTTCTTTAGGGTTAGTCATTTGACTATTCGTATTTCAAAGTTTCGTAAATTTCAATAACTTATGTTTATGGTAATTTCAAAAATACTCCCATTCAATTTAAAAATCTCAAAAACCTCCTTTAAGGTTTGTATTCAATAACGCATTCACCTTGTTAGCCAAAAATATTTTTTTTTCCTAATTTGCCTTTCGGTATTTATGATATAATTTGAAAATATTATTTAATAATATTTTACTATTCAGGATTTTTTGGATGGCACGACAGGGTAAGATTGAGGCTGGGCGAGGGCAAGTCGATTAAAAATCTAGGTAACTTTATTTATTAAATTTTAATTTATTTATTAAAATATAATTTAAATTTAAAAATATAGATAAAAATAAAATAAGAAAGAGGGGATGCAAGGTAGTATGGGGGTGCGACATTTTGCTATCCCTAAACAAAAATACTATGTTAAATCTAAAATGTTCTTACTATAATACAAAAAAATTAAAAATGGCGTGGAATAAAAGTCAATAATATTACTTTTTTTCTTTTTCTTTTTCCTTTTTCTATTTAAAATTTTAGATCGATCTTATTACTTTCTAAGAAAACTAGAAATGTTAATATTAATTTTGACAAATGTACATTTTTATTTTATATTTCGCCTAAGAAAAAGGGGCAAAATGGAAAAATTATGCTAATAGAGAAGGCTTATGTAATTTTGAAAATCAGAGGGCTTGTCTTTAAAATATTCATAAACCTCAAGGGAGGTTTATGAAATTTACCGTAAAATTTCATTAGCCTTTTTTAAAATTATAAGGTTAATTTGAAACTAAGTTCAAAGTTTGAGGTCCAAAATTAAAAAGTATTCTCGTATCAATTGACTAATATACCCCCGTAGGGTCCGATCAGCTACAAGTCAAAATTAGAAAACTTCCAATTCCAAGACATCTCTGTCACACATTCAGGTGAGGTAAGCCTTCAAATTCCCTTTGCAAAAATGACTTCGTCTTCAAATATATTGAATCTGCACCAATTTCCTTCATCTCCTTTACTCTTCACTCGCTCCAAATTCTCCAAAGGTAATTCACTTTTGTTTGATATTTCCATTCAAATTCTCGATTTCTTTCTCTGATTTATTTATTTATTCTCAATTTTGTAGGTGCACATTTTGTGCCAAGAAAAATTGTTCTCAAACTGAGCTGTAACTGTAATCGTGATCTAGAAAGAGAGATCCATAACGAGATGCTGGGAAGAACGCCGGAAATGATTTACGAGCGCCGCCCAGTTTTAATTGCAACTTTGGCTTGCATATTACTGTTGGGAAATGCTCCCCCAAAAGCCCTCGCTTCCGCTTCCTCATCAGCATTCGTGCAAAATGTCGTCTACTCGAACAAGATCGCTATTTTCTCCAAATCTTATTGCTCGTAAGTCCGACATCTCTGATTTGTGATTATGCTAAACCGAGGATTCAAGTTCCCTGTTTAAATATAGGAATTGTTAGTTTGAGAAGTTTTTATACGAGTTTAATTGGTAGATAATATAAACTTGTTTTTACATTTCTTGATCCCTTTAAAGGTTCAAGACCTCAGAGAAAGCAGAAACAATGTTTAGCCATTTGAGCTTGTATCCATTTGTGCTGCGACATGATTGCTTAGATTTTTTAGTTTTGTGTATTAATCTTTGAAATTAACAATTACTTATCAACAATAACAAACACGAATTATCTATAGATAATGAAATCAATATCTTTAATGGTAGCATTGGTAAACATTAAAAATCATACCCCTCACACAGCGTTTAAGCCAATCCTTATATCGCTTTTGATTTCATTGGCCACAATGGCATCTGCATAAAAATATCTAGAGACAAAGAACACAATTGATGAATTCACCCTTGTTTCTCCTCTCAATAGACAATAGTGTTTCGTAGGTGGTAGAATCGATTATTTGATGCACCAAGAATATGTCATATTCAGAACATAAAGCCCACTACATTGGGCAGTTTTTAAGTTTAATGAGCTAATTGAAACATTATGAGCCTCATTAATAAAATAAGTCTAGTCCATCCTATTATGGCCCTTATATAATACATTATATGTAAACTATTCAACATTATAGTTTTCCATAATGTACTTTAATTATATGTGTTGGGTGTCTCACTTAAAAAAGACAATCATACAATAGATATTCACTCAACTGTAAGATTTATATCAACACGAATAAGATACGATAGTATAGCAATACTAAGCCCCTATTCGATGGACATTAGTGAGAAAAAAGTGATGTTTTGAATAGTAATTTTTTGAAGAATGTGTAGTTGAAAAATAAGGATATGATTATAGGGCTATGAATTTAGTTTTCAAATTGGTTTCAGTTTGTTTTTGGTTTTCTGGAAACCCAAGAAACTGATTTGGTTACGAGAAAAGACCTGAATTGAACAAAAAGGTGCATTGATTTGGGTACCACTGGTTTGTTATGTTTGGGTTTTGGGACTTTCTTCCTTGTTCTAAGAAAAACCTTCACATGCCAATCTTTTACCCCTTCCCAGCCAGATATAAATTAGAAAACTGAACCTTCAGCAGTTAAAATAATAATTCTCTCTCACAATGAGATTATCCATTTACCATTAAACTAATTCACTGTTATCAGATATCACAAATTCAAACACTAATAAAACCTTAATATGTTTAATATATCTAGGAGAGGAGAGAATACAGTAATGAGACATGATATAGAGGGAGGGAGGGGAGAGAATGTGGGCTCTAGATTATCTGGCAACAGACTTTCCTCAAAATTATTGAGCAACAGATTAGCATGTTTGGCTAAGCTTACAAGGTGCTTAAAAGCAGATTTTTTTGAAAGTTTTGACTCAAAATTATCTGGCAACAAGAGGAAGAAGACTGAGAAACTGGGTTATAGATCTGCATGGTCTGGATACTAGAGTCCCGAATTTTAGTCTTGGTAACAAAGAATGGGGTTTAAGAGGGGGATTTTATATAGATGCCAAAAAAACAAAATAAAACTTTAAGTTAAACTGCTTTCAAGAAATCTTTTCATTTAGCATTCAAGTATAAAATTATTTCTTCTTTCCCAATGGCATTTACATTCTTAATGTATATATATTTTGTGAGGTTAGGTATTCCCAGCGTGCCAAGAACATATTCAGTGAACTTCAGGAGGAACCTTTTGTAGTGGAGCTAGATCTTCGAGGTACTTGTATAGAATTGTTCACCTTTTCGCATTCCTATGCCAGAGTTTAATGTGAAGATCTATACATGCATGCCTTTTTCTAGTTGATAGATAGTAGTAGTATTGTCTTCTCTTTATGATATGCAGATGATGGGTACAAGATTCAGGATGTTCTTTTGGATCTGGTTGGCCGACGAACTGTCCCACAAGTATTTGTGAATGGCAAGCATATTGGTGGATCTGATGGTAGGCCTCATTCTTTGATGTTCAAACTGTTCTTTAGCAGCAAGTTTCATCAATTTAGCAACACTGCTTTCCTCTGATCTTTTTGTATGTGATTCAGATCTCCAAGCTGCAGTCAGAAGTGGCCAATTGCAGAACCTTCTCAGTAAAGCTTAATAATTGCACCAGTGAGCTGGGAGATTGGTGTATCTTATATAATCTTATAAATTTCAATGTCATAAGCGGAGCATGGAGATGATAGTCAGTGGGAGGCAGAAAAGTTAGTGTGATCTATATTATATCAGACTTGTTTAAACCATTCAGATCTGTGTTAGCTGTTAAATCAGTTCATTACATTGTTGATGAATGTTTTGAGATGTTATGTAGTGAATGCAAAAGACTTTACTTTTGAATTTGGATAAAGACGCAAGGCAAAATATTCATTACTTTATGGTATTGATTGAAAGGCCTTCGACTAATACAAAGTCTATGAGATGAATGCAATAGAAGAGGATGCCACACAAAATAGATTGGATAAGAAAAGAGGATATTACCCAAAAATTGAAGGTTATGCCTTTTACGAGTTACGACTTAGATGATTGCAGCATGTCTTCCGTAGATCTCTCAAATAAGGCCTCATTTACAGAAGTGACAATTGTAGTAGAGAAACAAGTAAAAAATATCATATTATCAGGTTTGAGGGAGTTGCAAAAAGAGAAATAAATGAGTTTATTACATATTTCTGTAGAAGTAGCTTTGGATTAAATGAAAGGGTGAACATGGATTCATGCATTTGATTTTAAGTTTATTGGCAATAAGACTTAGCTAGTGTTGTTTTTGGTTCATGTCTTCATGATTGTTGTAGATGTAGCTAAAATAGGGAGTGTCCTGAAATATCTAGGTATTGTGACCTTCATATGTTCGCTGTGGTGTATAGCACCCTCTTTATCATTGTTCAGTGTATAAAGTTGCTGAGCATATACTTATAAATCTGCCAGTGCTTTGTATCATATTTCATAATGTCATTTCCACACACGGACACATATGTTAATGCTTTATATATGCCTACAATACCTCATGAAAAAAAAAATGTAGCGCATAAAGTTTACAGCTCAATGGACAAACAGTAGCAGCATTTATGTATTTAGCAAATGACCCAAAAATACTATCAAAGAAACAAAAAGCTGGTGAAATACTCCAGCATTGTGTTCTCTGTATAAGTTGATATAGTATTTGCTCTACTGCAATAGGAATCTTGCTCAACAGAGTACTCTGTCTCGGGTGGCTGGTGGATGGTTTTCTCGACTAATCAAGATACGGCTTCATATGTGTCCGGCCTCCAGTCGGATTTCTGAGCACTTAGCATCCCCTCTTGGTTTTTGGAGAATGTTAAATGGACCTCCCAATGCAGAGACTTCAACAAGTTCTCTACTTCCCCAATTGTGCTGGATTCATCGCGCACAATTAATTTACCTCCAGGTCTAACTATTCTATCAACCTCTGCCATCACAGGCACAAGCTTGCACCTGCAAGTGGGATGAAAATAAAATGTTACATTTCCTAGTTCTACTGTTAACAGTATAAACTTGTACTGTTACCTCTTTTTCAATCTGGAGAAAAGATGATCCGCATGCAGGAGGTCATATGTCCTGGGGTAGGTGCTGAAGGATTCACACCAGTCATGATATATCCCAAAAAGGCCGCGTTCATAGATTATGGGAAGTGTATCTGGAGAATCTACATTCACTACATTCATCACCCATACTTTCAGGTCCTTGAGTGCAGCAGCAAATCTGTAAGCATTATTTTCATATCAGGTTTTGCTCATAATTCTGTAATAAGCAATGAGATCATTGTTTACCCTCCATAAACTGCTCTCATGTCCATAACATTTCTCACGTTGGACCAGCTAATTCCCAAGCCGCTCATATATGTCTTGCTCACCACCTTCTTCCAGTGCTCATAGTCTGCTGCAAAGTCCTCTGGAGCTGGTTTCCCGTAAATTCCCAACTGAGTTCTATTGAGCCAATAAGGAGGTGTCTGCGCTCGCTCAGGCCACTCTTCAGGCCATTGGCTACCCCTCTCGTTTCCTTCAATCGGGACTCTATGCATGCATGACTGCAAAGGTACATGCCTGAAAAATATACAACTTGTGACAACTTGTAATCTAGATCTGTAAAGAAAGATTTCACAGATATATGGAAAAACTTACCATGCTGCATTAGGATCATCATCCGTTTTACACATCAGAGGACGATTTTGCTTTCTTTGGTCATAACAATCATTTGAGTCTGGTTTGTGGTAAACAGCAACACCAATGGAATTCAATTTGTCTTTCTTAATCGTGACAAGCTCCCAACACATGGACACTGTTAAGTTGGACATTTCTGGTAGGAAGCATGAAACTTGTGTATATCAGTTTCTCTTTATCAACATAATATATACATCTGAATTTGTTTCTACCTTTCCATATCTGCACGTCTTCTTCAAGGGTTTGATACACCGGAGTTGCTGACCACACAAAATAGCCACCAGGTCGTAGTACCCGGTTCAGTTCCAAGAGTAGAGAACCACCTAAATTTTCATTTTTTATCATTGATAGGAGGGAACTACTTATCCTAAATTTAGAACAAAATTATTAATAAAGCTCAAGAAAATAAAAGGATAACCATCTGCGTGCCAAGGGACTCTGCAACGTGCACAGTGCACAACATCAAACACTCTGCTAGGAAATGGCAGTCTTTGAGAACCCATCACGGCCGATATTGCTGGTATTCCCCTTTCAAGGGCAAATTGGACTTGAGCCTCATGTTCATCTTTGGGGGCAAAAGATAGTGCAAGAACATCTCTTTCGAAGAGAAAACCTCCAAAGCTGGCAACTCCACAGCCAACATCCAATACAGTTCGAGTATGCTTTCCCCATGCAATATCTGGCACTGCCTACAGCCAATTGAATTCATCAAATTGCAATATAAAATTAAAAGGATTTGTCCAGTTCTGCTTGTCTATTGGGAGAATTATTATACCTCTTGTACAAAGTCAATGTAGTGCAATGCTCCATGTATAAATTGAGTGCCACCACCTGGGAAAGTAAGAAATTCCCCGGTCACCTTGACCCAATTTTGGTGGCCCTTCACCTCTGCCAGCATTGGATGTGGTACATTATGGTACCATATCTGCAACAGAAAAAACTGAAAGATCTGTTTGTGCGTATATAATTTTGAATGACAATTGCTATTATATGATCATACCTTATCTCTGCTTTGAGGCCATTCTATGGGACTTTTGTACCCCTGTGGCAGTGGAACTAGGCAAGTCGGGGGATCCTCAGGGCAGTGCCTTTCACGATGCTCGTAGTGCTTTCTGCTGTGAAGCTTTGCTATTGCTTTCTCATTGTCCAAACAAGGAATGTAATCTGTACCAGCTGTTACGTTGCATAACTGCCATGTGTATCCATAGATGCTACTATCTTTATCATCCGATCCTCCTTTTCGTCTCTCTTTTTGGTTCTCAGACTGATCTGCTTGAGTAGACCATGCCTTTTCGGATTCTTTTGATTCTTTTGGTATCACATTGTTCTCTCCATTTGGAAATGAATCTCCATCGTTGTTCTTGGAATTCTTGTTATCTTCTGTACGAGTCTCCTTTGCATCTTTGAAGGTTGGATCATCTTCAGCTGAGGATATGGATGCCTCATCATGTTGGATTTGATCAACACTTGTAGTCCCATTAGTATCTTCTTGTGATTGCCATTCTTTCTGTCCTTGTTGGACTTGTTCGTCTTCGTGTTTTTGATGCTCTTCTATGCGTTGTTGTCGATCTTCATCTGATATTAGATTCTCCGTATTCTCTGAACTGCCGACATTTACTTTGATCTCTTCAACGTCATGATTCCCAGAACTATATTTCTCATTTTCGGTTTGCTGGCTTTCTTGTTCACCTACAATTTCTTCATGAGTCGACACTCCTGCGTTTTCTTTCATCGTATCTTCAACTTCTTGGTTTTGAGTCACCGAACTTTCCTCCGTGGTTTGAGTGTTAAGAGCGTCTTGATTTCCCTTTTCTTCTACAGACTCTTCCCCTTGCAGTTTTTCCTGGGTTTCTTCTACAGCTGAATCCTGATCTTTCACATTATGATCTTCCTTATTTTCATCAATATTATCATGCTCAGATTCAATCTTATTATCATTGTCGATTATGCCATTTTCTTCTGGTTCTTGCTTAAAAGTATTATCTCCTGCAGCTTCATCAGCATTCTCATTAGTGCTCTCAGAATCCATAGAAACCTCTGACTGGTCAGACAACGAATCTTTAGTATCTTCCAGAATCTCCTGACTTTCATTAGAATCATTAGGTCGAGATAGCTCGTCGGCTTTGATGGCATCACCGGGAAGGTGAACCGAGAGGCTGTCTATATGAATAGGATGAATTTTCTTGTCGGAAGGTTTTACGTTATTATCCGAATGGATTAGTGGAGTGGTCGTGGATTCAGATTGAGTTGTTGATTTTGGGGGAGAAAATGAATTGGAGTTTAGCACCCATACGCCAAACATGCATAACGCTACAAATATTACAGTTGTCATAGTTGAGTAAGAAACCCCAGAGGATCGCTTACTGTTGCGAGCCTTCCCAGACGCCATGCGTAGACAAAACACAGATGAAAAAAGAAAAAAATTACAGAAATCAACAAGAAAATATATGGAAATAAAACTGATTACAGAATTCTGGTAGGCTTGTGGATGAGGACAATAGTGCATGACAAGAGGCACGTTCACATTTCCAAGTTGGAATTTATCAAGATCCGGATGAGTAGGAGAAGGGAGTTTGTTATCCCATGCAAAAAAAAAAAAAAAAAACAATTCTTTTGAAACTACCCACTTTCACAAGGAATTTACGAAAGTAATAGAGGGTGGACAAATATGACTTTTAGCACTATTTTCATGGAATTTCTGTTTTATCACATTTTGTGAAGATTCAATAATAAAGGGTGTTGACCACAAAAAATGCGTCATCAGATACCGGGCCTACTCGCGTTTTGACAAGCTAATTTTGACATGTGTTGACATATCATTAGTCGAAAATGTTAAGTTTGAACGTGGGAAAAGATTTTGACACGAAACAAATATATTCAAGATCTGGTAAATAAAAGAACAAAATACGATAATGAACGATTAACAAAGAAGCAAAATAAATACCGATATTACACAATGTTCTTCGAAATTCCAACATCAAAGGAAGGGAGTATATTTGTGTTATTGATCTCCCATTTTTCCCAACCCCTGTTATGACACCAAGATGGTTTATTTATAGTATTACATGTACAATAATAATCGTTGAATGATGGGATACGTGGCATTATCTCCTTGATCGAAACATCACCTCATAGGCATCATTTCTGACTGTTTTAGCTCATGGCGTCTTAAATGCTTCTGAAAGAGGTGGTCAACCCATGCCCTGAGTTGACATGATTAACCCTTTCTACTCTTTGCAGCTGTCCAATCAATCATTCCAAGAGGATTTTATGCACTTTAAGATCTTCAATCGTAAGTCATCATTTGTCATAGTTTGAGCTTCGAATTCTGCTTTATTAAGCCTCAGATTTGAGGTATAAGCTTCGGGGCTTCAGCTGAACAAGTAGGGCTTCAGCATCGGAACTTTATCGATTTGTTTTAGTATTTTCGCTTTGTCTTGAGCCTCGGCATTGAGGTGCTTCGGTAATGTTGGGCCTCAGAATTATATTGGGCTTCGAGCAATGGCACCTTTGAATTTCTGGGCTTCGGCCGATGCGCCTTTGCAAGTGGGCTTCAACAATTTCTTTACTTTTGGGCCATTGGGCTTATGTCAATTTGGGTGCAACAATAATCCCTCAAGTCCGTGTATGGTCATTTATGTCATGCGTGGACTTCTGTATGATTCGCGCACGCCATAGAGAGGTGAATGGGACATCCGTTGAGCCGAAGAGGGGATTTGCTGAGCTGCTGAAGCTCCTTTTTATTTGTGGTTGAACTTTGTATGTATAGCCGAAGCAATGAAGTGATGAACTGTCGAATACCCTTTGAGTGGCTGTCAATAAGGTATGTTGCTGAGAATTGTGTCAATGATTTGATGTTTTTGCATATTTCCAAGAAAAAGATGTGGACCTATGATTCAATATAGCTCCACTTATTTTGATTATAATAAACAATACACTTCTGTTTCTAACAAGTCTTGCTTCTTGAGTTTTT
>CAIGRN010079375.1:0-19277 GCA_903798345.1 Fraxinus anomala
GAATTATGTAATTTATCCTTTTTTTTAATTGATAATATTTTAAGCCCAAGAAGTAGGTAGCCTAAAGAGTCCAGCAACCCGAAATAATCTGAATCGGTAAGTGGGAATCGAAAAGGAAAATAAACTGTTGGAACCCTAGTTACAATCAACTATGATACATAGTTACAGAATGAAATCACTAAAATAAATAGGAAAACTATAAGCTCGTAAGTGAAGTTTTTAGATAGGTTTTACGTACTTAAAAGGTTACTTTAAAACTTTAGAAACATCCTATTCACAATAGGATTAATTTCTCTATTTTATTCTGTTATATTTGCACTGCAGTTCATATTCTTGAATAAATATCATACTATAATTCAGTAAAATACATCAAAACCTTTATTGCATGGATATCACGAACCCTAATAGCTCAGGAACAACTAAGTTTTACGGAGAGATTGAAGAAATCGAAGACGAGGTAGAAAGCAGATTCAATCTTTTCAAGAACTTCGATACAATCCCCAACCCTCCGGATGATCATCGTTTCTTGACTTACAAGAAAGATTCTATGGTTCTTTTGGAATCCCCATTAGGGCAAAAGATTGAACAAGAATGGAATTTGTTGAAGAAAAATCTCCCAAAATCAATTTTTGTTAGGGTTTATGAATCTAGGATTGATCTTATGAGAATTGTCATCATAGGTCCACCTTATACACCCTATCACCATGGCTTATTCTTTTTTGACATATTTTTTCCTAGAAATTATCCCTCTTATCCTCCAAAACTTTATTATCATTCTTATGGCCTTGATTTGAACCCGAATCTTCGTCCCGGAGGAAAAGTTTGTTTAAGAATGTTAGCGACGAGGTATGAACGTATAATACAGGAATGGTATGCATGTTACACGCAAGAATGGAACCCTAAACACTCTAGTATTCTTCACGTGCTATATTCAATTCAGGGTTTGTTAATGTGTGCAAAACCCTACTCGACCGACCAATACAACAAGAAAGCTTTTGAATTAACTTGTGAGATCGTGATTCAAGTTTTGAGAGAACCTCCTATGAATTTTGAAGATTTTGTTAAGGGGTACTTCAGAAAAAGGGCTCATCCGATCCTGTTGAAATTCAGGCAAGAATTTGATGGTAATAAGGATCAGCTTATGATTATTGAATTGTTTACCAATCTTTATAGGGTTTTGGAGAAGAATGGAACTTATTGTATGCATCATCTTTGTTTCTTGAAATCAATAAAGGGGAACACAGAAGAAGAAAGCACAATAATGGGTACTTTATGAAGATTGCAAAAGGTTGACGTACCTAGGTGTCTGACTTGCTAAATTGAAGCATGGTTGGAACAATACGAGAAATTTATTTATTTAAAAAGTTGTTAACGCATTTTCGCAATGATTTCTCTATTTAAATTGTTGTTCAACACATTTTCGTAATGAATGGTTAAGCGACTTGATTTCAGTTACAACTAGCTTGATTTAAATCAATGGGATGACAAATTTATTTCCATGATCAGTATGAATATGATGAGAAATTCAAGCCACAAAAGGTTTGGGATCTCTTTGTTATGATCCTATTATGGACAATTTGCTATATTGGCTTTTACGAAATTAGGAGATACTATTTGGACCAATATCTCTGTCCATTTTCACTTTTATCAAGATATTATTTTTTACAATAGCAAATTTTATGCCTAGATGCTCATGGAGTTGTAGTTGTTTGTGAGTTTGATGATGCCAAGGCCCAAAGGCAATAGTTATTAATGTCCCTACTCCAATTGAAACCAATGTTACATATCAGAAGTATCTAGTCGAATCATCAGGACATCTTCTACTTGTTTCTCGCTTCCGAGAGGGTTATTTATTTGGTGATGATGATGACGATGATGATGTAGAAGAAGATGACGTTGATGATGAGGAAGAGGGTGATGATAATGAGGAGGACAAGTGTGATGTTGATGAGACGGACGATGTCAAAGGCTGTGACAAGGAAGAGGAGAAGAAAGGTAGATACTATACAACTGGCTTTTCTGTCTTGAGGCTAGATGAATGTCATGAGGAGGGGAATAATTATGCATATAGATTAACTGAAGTGACTAGTTTGGGAGATCAATCATTGTTCTTAGGTAGTAATGTTTCTAAATTAATTGCCTCATCAGAATGTATCAAACCAAATTGCATATACTTTACAGATGATAATTGTGAGCTCAATTTCAATGAACCAGGTGGAGGTGGCCATGACATGGAAATCTTTAACACGGAAGACGGAACCATTCAATTAAATTATGTAGGAGAATCTCGTAGTAATTTTTCATCTCCATTATGGTACATCTGATTTTTAACAAGTTAATTACTATACTGGAAGAACAAACGCAGCGTTTCTGCAAACAGTTTCAAAGATAGACGTACTCATTTAAGCAAACAATTGCATAAAACCCATATCTTATATAATAAAAAGTTAATTATTAATCTTAAACTAAATCAAGTTTTAATTTTTTTTAAAATATTGTCATGGAGTACATAAAAGGACAATCAACAAATTCTCTCATGTAACTATGATCTTCTCCTCCTAAACTCGCTTTCCTTCTTGATCCTCAATTTGTGCACACTGCTGTTATAATAACGCGTTCTTCTTTTCATGAATTTCCACAATGGAATATACCTTGGATTCCCTAAACAATCAACGTGTTAATTAAAGTTAATTATAATATGCTTACAATTGAGTAAAACCTATAATACATAATATTTTATTTATTTTATAATAAACTTATAATGTTATTCGTTATTAAATAAATTGAACATATAGGCTTGACCTTACCCGCGTTTATATTTTATTTTTAATTTAAAATTCGTTCTAGCTATTTTGATTGGATTTATATTTGGACAGTATAGAAGGAATGGAACCAACCCCAACTCAAATTAACGAATTTGCTAATCAATTAATTAGCACAATTTTACCCTTAAAGAAATGCCCTAAAATAAGAAAGAAAGAAAGAAAGAAATGCCCTTATATAAATGCCCTAAAATAAGAGAGAAACATTGCACCTTCTCTTGCATAAGAACGATTTCTATGTTCCTTGTAATTGTAAGAACATTTCAACACGTCAAGAAAAGAGAATTTAAAATAAATTTATTTCCACCCACGGTTGCTTTATGTTCTTGGAATTCTTGATCGCTATTTCAAGCCTCTCGTTAAGGTACTAGATTAGTTAATTTATTTTGAAATGATATTGTGATTCACGTTATATTTTGTGATGTAAATGGACACGTGCTTCTGTTCAATAATGAATATCACTACATGTTGATAATTCGATAGATGAATTAAATCATGCGTGTGAGTTTTGGCTTGTGTTACATGCATGAATTTAAGCATGAATTGAATAGTAATATATGTCGTCAATGACCCAAAAAAAAAAAATTATACTTTATTCATTAGAATATTTAATATATTAAAATTCACTGTGATTGTGATAAAGTGCAATTTGCGTATATATTTAATTTATGTAAAATTGGCAACTAACCAAACCCAAGATGTCAGCCTGTTTTTCACCAGTTGTATACCTTCTTAACATGCTGATTTTCTTTACTAAAGCAACTAACCCGCTTTTAATAAAGTATTAAAAGCCATTTAACACTAAAAAGTCTATATGCTTACATGTAATCTATATGGTCTTGTAACATAAATATTTTAATGTCATATTGTTGAATAACTATATAGTCAAAGAGAAAAATTGAATAGCTTGATATCAAGGATATGTCCAGATAGTTTAAAAAATATATGTATATACTGAAATTTCTAAATGAATGGTAATGAATTAGGACTTTTGGGACGTTGATTTCGTGGGCACGTTGATTTTGTGGGTGGTTTAAGGACACCTCCACTCGCCATTTTAATAGTAAATTGATAGGATTCAAGGTAAGCAAACACTCCCATTATTTTCATGTGTACGCCATATGATTAAATGTATAAATATGTTACTTAAATTATCCTTACATGAACATGATATTTGATCATTATTTTTTATGTCATAAATGTTTCTCATGATATATTCATGCATGGCAATGAATTCATAAACATACATGAAGTTCCAAGAAATAAAAAGTTTTCAAATATCAATGAGTCAATGACTATTTCATAAGCCTACAGATATGCATCCCGAATATTTTATTACGAGATGTATATCTATGCCATGAAAGGTGTGAGTGAATATGGAAAGTGGGAGACTGGTGCACCCGACTAATGTTCAATAATAATGTTAATGATAATTCGTTTTATGGTACTATCGGTAGAACGAATCGGGTTCCAATTAATAATTGTCCACTACATTCTAATTGTTTAGGCGATACACCAAGCGAACTCACGATATTAATATTAAGTTTTTAAAGAAATTGAAGAAAAGAGGATACATATTGAGAAATGCTTTTTATTTTAGAGTAATTCATATGCATATTGTTAGGCCAAAATTGGCCGAAGCCCATCTTGACCGAAGCCCAAAGAGGCCAAGGCCTATTCCTAGCAAGGCCCCACTTCTACCGAAGCCTCTCTCCTCCAAAGCCTCTATGCTCTGAAGTCCCCATGTTGGAGCTATACATAAGGCCCAATGAAGAGGAATTCGATACTCAACTGTGACAAATGATGACCTGCATTCAAAGATCTTGAAATTGTAAAATCCTTTTAGAATGATTAATTGGATTATTGTAATAAGTAAAAAGGTCAGTATAGGATATGTGTTGGCCGCCTCCTTTTTGGGGGCATCTAAGGCGCCTCAGGCTAGTGAGGTAATGCCTAGGATGTGATGTTTTGGGTAAGGAGATGGAGCCACTTGTCTTCTCATCCAATGGTTATTATTGCACATGTAACCCTATAAATAGATTCCCTTTGTGCCATTAAAAGGGGGTGAAAAGTTTGATATTCACAACTCATGTTCTCTATTTTCATAAAAATATAATCTTTCAAGAGTTTATAGTGTGATTTTAATCTTTATCTTGATTCTTTATCAATCGTTCATTATTGTATACTTTTGTTCATATATTTACCGGAGCCTGAACATGTTTGTCTCGTGTCGAAAAGTTTCTTCCACGTTCAAACTTTTATCATGTTCGAATAGTAACCCCCGACATGTCAGAATTAGTTTGTGAGGACGCGAGTGGGCCCAGTATTTGTTGGCGCATTTTTGGTGGTCAACACATATTAAAGCATACATCGTATGCACGAGATTTGCTCATTCCACATTATCCCTCCTCATTTTTCAGATGAAGACAAGATGATTCGACGACTTGTGATAACACGGATTTAGTATGATTACATTTAAATATTGAATTCGTTTTGTAAATTAAGTTAACATTCAATTTAATTGTTCTATATTTTTATTAAGCACAAATTAGTTTAAAATAACAAGTCAATTGATGTTTATTATATTGAAGAAAAATTAAATCGTCTTTCTGCATTTATAATTTCAAGTGAAATTAAATGATAACGTCCATATCTAAGTATCTAGATTTGGGATGTCACAATCTATATCATTTCATTTCAGCCTTCAGTGATAGCTTTCCCATTGTTTCACTCATTGTCTTAGATCTTACAGATTTCAAAGCTTTCTAAGCTGTAACAAAATTTTCGTAGTCTGCTTTATTCAAAAATATTCCCGCAGATGGCACCAATTTGTTGATGGTAAAATTTGAATTTACAGATCCTCTTACCTAATTATGATATTTTCCTCCTAAACTCACTAGTTTGGATGCTCAAACTTAGAGCAAGAAGAAAATAACTATTTAAGAGGGAAACATTTGAATTGCATGCTTTACTCTTAATAGTGAGATATTTATAGATTTTCCTCTTTAAAGTTGCATTGGCACTACTTTGCTTGGGTCAGTTAAACATCTTTTTTTACTGATTACATGGCCTAAGTACTCAACTTGTAGCTGTCCAAAAATGCACTTGGACCATTTGTCATACAATTGGTGCTTCTGTCATATCTCAGTACATTGTTAAGATGATGACAATGGGTTGACAAGACATGGCTGTATACCAGTATATCATAAAAAAAAAAAAGCACATAACTCCTTAATTGGTCATTGAACACGTCATTCATAAGGCTCTGAAAGGTAGCAGGTGCATTGGTGGGACCAAAGGGCATCACCTTGAATTGAGTTCATCTAGTAATTCATCAATGAGTGGGCATGGGAAATTTATCCTTGATTTTTAGGTTATTTAACTGCATATAATCTACACAAAACCTCCATGAACCATCCATTTTTCTTGACTAGGAGGACTGAAGAGGCAAATGGATTGTAGCTGGATTGTATGATTCCACTATCTAGCATTTCTTTGACCAACTTCTCTATTTTCGTCTTCTGGATGAAATGGCATCTATATGGCCTTATTGTGAATTGTTGAGCTCCTTTTAGTGGAATATGGTGGTCATGTGACATAGAAGAAGGTAGACCTTATCCTGACTTAATGTTGTGGTGCTTCATTCCTCAATTCTACTTCCTCATGGTTATACTTGAACCTGACATATCCTAACCCCATGTTACTGTCCCCAAGTTTAAGAGTCATTAGCTTGTACTAAAATTCCCAATCACGTACCCTCCATGTCATTAGTTGGCATACAGCTTTACTCTCCAGTTTGTCCCATTGGACACACTAACTGTCATGGTTCTGGTTTCATTAGTAGCATAATTTAGTTCTCTAACTAGCCTTTCATCTATAAAACTGTGAATACTCCCACCATCTATCAAGATAGAGATATCCATTCCCTTGATTATTCCAAGGACTGTTATTGCTTATGATTTAAACTTCCAGCCAATACACTAATAGAGATCTCCATTATCTCATCACCCTCTTGTTCACCTTCTGATTCAAATTCTCTGTCTTCCTTTGGCCGGGCGTGATGGTCTTGTAATTGTTTGGTGCTTTATTGAATTTGGGCTATGGTTCATTTGGTTTCGTTTCATCGTGAGGTTTTGAAGGGTGAGAATTCTATTTGTTATGGTTTGGTGGGACGCTTTACGGTTTTTGGAATCTGTTAATGGCTAGGATGGTTGATTCTTGAAGGCAGGCAATTTCAAAGGCCTTGGATAAGGTATTTGGTTTCATCATTATGACCATGTACCTTATCTCTCCTTTTAATCCACTTGTAAACACAGCTATGCAGTATGACTCTGGAACATGAAGCAGTGCTAACATAACTTGGGACTTACAGCTCTCCAAACCTCTCTTGGTATTCAGCCATTGAGCCCAATTGTTTAATCTTGCTAAATGATTCAATCACTTCCTCCCCCAGTGATTTCTGAAAAGCTCCTGCAGATCTACTCAGAGAATAAGCACCCTTCTACATTAGGATGGCTTGCAATGAAGCCATCAAACCATATGTCTGCCTTGTCCTCGAAGTACATCTTTGTAATCCCCATTTTCAATCATTAGGGACTTGATGAAGTTGGAAATACTTCATGGCTTTCCTCTGTCATTCCCTAGGAAGCCACTTTTTATGATTCAGGTCCTTAGGTTTACAATCATTTTAATTGGGGGGTCAGGGAATAAATGATACAATGATAAGGAGGCTCATTCGGTGGCATCGTTGAGGATTAGTTGGGCTGAACTTGAGTCATCTGTATTGCGTTATAGTTAGATTTATACACTGTACATTTTGTAGTGACAGGATATGAAGCTGCAAAGCCATGAGGTAAACAAGGACAGTACCTTAAAGAAAGGTTCTGTCTATGTTTGGAACCTAATTTTAGTTTTACAACTAATTAAGAGGACTTATAATTTATGTAAACACTTAGTTTTCGTCTCCCTCAATATTATAGTGATTATATAATTTGAGGCAGCACTAAAGAAAATTCAGGAAAAGAAAGCAATTGAAGCGAAAAAGCCTTCTTATTGGATTGTAATGCACCTGTGAGCACAACGAGGGTAATGTGTCGGAGGAGGACTTCTACAAATGGATACTGGTGTAGTGTGTATAGGGGATGCCTTTAACTTATCTATGGGTTGTACTGTTCTAATTTGTTTGTCTTCTACAAGGTAGTGATTAGGAGTATACTGTCCCTTTGTCTTCTTATAATATTGTGTGATTCATGGTCTAGTTGTGATACTACTGAATACTCAGGCGGGGACACTTAATGGGTCGATATGCACAACACCTACTTTCCATTGTTTATGGATACCGGACTATTGGGTTATGGGGTTATGTAATCCCGTTCTGTGCCCTAGCTTTCTCTCAGTGTTAGCGTTGGCCAAGCACAGTGCTTCATTTAATAAGAGATGGGGTTTTACCTTGTTGATTATTGACCTGTCAATGGAAAATGACAACTGCTAGAGAGACTCACATCTATCCTTTTAGATTTCGAGATTATGTACATGACCAATAGAGACTCAGTATCTTCCATGTTGTTTCGAATTAACAAACGTTTTCTTCTGATTTTGTATACTGCGGTACATGGTCTTGTGGTTATACTACTAAGTAGTGTGCCCTTAGATATCCATGCAGGATAATTTTCGGCTAGCTATCTCTCTGTGTTAGTATTTGCCAAGCATGATGCTTTGTTTTAATAAGAGAAGGGAGAGTTACGAGCATGGAGTCCTCCAATGCACCTCTTCTCTACAAACTTTGAGATACTTGATTTTTCCTATGATTGACGATAAAAATAAAGTCCGATAATTAACATCAATGACTTCAACTAGATATCTAGAATTAGTAACACATCTCTGATGAACCATGTTAAGCTTTTTTAGTTTCTTTTACTTGTTTAATACCTAATGTTCAGAATTGTTTGAGATGCTTCAAGTCCTACATTATGCTTCTTGTTTATTTACCTATCAATGGAAAATGACAAATTTATATTCAATCGACCCCTACTGCTAGAGAAGCACACATCTATCTTCTTCTTAGATTCGATATTATATTTTCATATTCTCCCATCGAAACTTAGTATCTTCCAGGTTCAAATTAGCGAACATTTAAATGTCTGAATGTTTAAATACCATGTTCCTAAGTACCAAAATTTATGTTCAATTGACCCCTCGTGCATCAAGTCCTGCATTACACCTCTTGCATTTCTTTCTCTCTCTTTTTCTCTTTTTTTAATTAAACCACCATTAGATATTTATTAAAATGACGAGAAACAGTACAAGCAAATGAATGGGGGCAAAGTCAGGACCTCCCTAAAGAAAAACAGAACAAAAGCACTCCTAATCATCTCCAATTAGAATTCTAACCAAACCTAATTTTACTTCTCTTCAGAGTTTGAGATCGTTGATTTTTCCCATGAATAACTATGAAAAATAAGGTCACAGAATTAGAGAGTTATTTTGGTAGTATTGTTGAAGATTAGTTGGGCAGCCATTGAGTCATCTATGTCACGTTATAGTTAGATTTGTATACTGTATATTTTGTAGTGATGAAAAAATGAAGCATTATAACACGAGGTAAACTAGGACCAAATACCACCATGAATAGTTCTCTGTGTGTTTGCCACCAAAACTTTTAGTTTACAACTATATAAGAGCACTTATAATTTGTGTTCATACTTAGTTGTTGTATCCCATGATATCATTGTGATTTGATGATTTTAGATGGTATGAAAGAAAAACCAGGAAAATAGAAGGCGAAAGGGTAGAAGTCCATTGTATTTTGCTGCACCTGTGAGCATATCGCAGGGTGCTAAAGGACTTCTAGAATATGAAATTCTCATGCATTAAAAGATGCCTTAAGTTTATGTCAGGCATTCCCTGTTCTGATTGGTTTGTCTTGTCTTGTATAAGGTAATGATTATGAGGATACTATCCCTTGTCTATTTCTGATTTTTGTATGTTGTGTTGGTCTAGTGGTGATTCTCTTGAACAGTGTCTCCCTTGAGTGTCCAATTGCGATACTTAACCCAATAGCTAATGCCCTACACGGTTCAAGCACTCTCACCTATTATTCATCATTTAATGTTAGGACTACTTCCCATTTGCTTCCCAGCTTTCGTCTTTTAGTGCTTCTATTAACCCAACAGTCTTTTGTTTAAGAAGAGATGTTTTACCTTGTTTTAAAGTCCATTTGTCAATAGAAGTGAAGAATTTATATAAAATTAGCCTGCACTACATTAAATCCTCACTGTCCACTTTCTTCTCTATTTTCAACATTATTTATGTGCAATTCAAATTCAGAATTTTTAGTGTGTAAAATAATAACATTTGAAATGCCAGAATGTTTTGAAAATGTTTCTTCAAGTACTGGAAAGTTGAAAAAATAAAAAACCGAAAGGCCACAATTATCAAGT
This sequence comes from Fraxinus anomala, assembly GCA_903798345.1. Taxonomy (NCBI): domain Eukaryota; kingdom Viridiplantae; phylum Streptophyta; class Magnoliopsida; order Lamiales; family Oleaceae; genus Fraxinus; species Fraxinus anomala. Next base: position 10,262 of record CAIGRN010079375.1, read on the forward strand.
CCAGCATTACTCTTCTACTTATTTTCGACCTTTAAGATCTTTGACCTTTCTCATGAGTGCCTACGCTTGTTCATTGTAGAAAGGCGTAGGCATGTTATATTTTGTTGTATTATTTATTTGACATGCAATGGTTCTAACTACATATCATGTACTTTACTTTTCTATAGTATGGGTGGGGAAAAAAAAAAGAATTTGTGTGAATCATTATACAACAAAAAAAGAATTTCTGAACGTAAAAAAAAAAAATTACAAGCATATAATAAACACTGGAGGCAAAGAATACACAAAATGCTTTATGATAATTCTTACGAAAGCTGAATTATCTACGAGAGCCATGACCATGATCCCAAAAGAAAGGAGAAGAAATGACAACAAAGGAAGGCGAAATAAATCTAAGTCAAGAAGCGTTATTATCCCATTTATTTCTTGTTTATATTTGGTATCGTTTTTTGTATTTCGTAATACGGTTTTCCCTATATTTCTGGCATACTTCATCTTCAGCATAATATTTCACAAGATAAAAATGTAGAAGTATTTTTCCATTTCAACAAAGTTCATAACAAAAACCAAAAACAAATACGATCTCTATCTAAATTGATATAAAGCACCACATGAAAATTTCAATTATAAATCAAATCAGAAAATATATATAATTTACTTGGCACCAAGTCGGAATCAGACAAGCCGAATCAGAAGTGAACATTACTATCAGCATCTTGAGCTTCGATTGTAAGCAAATTAAACATGTTTGGATAGCATTAAATTTTACTTTCTTCTTATTTATAACTAAAAGCACCTCCAAGAAACTCTCTAATTACAAGATGCACTTTATTTATAGAGTCAATGCATAAAAATAAGCTCCAAAAGACTCTATATTGTTAACTTTTTAAAATATAGAGTGATTTTTTATATTTGAATTTGGGAGCCAAACTCGCTCTTTATTCTTATTTTGGAATGATTATATTTAATAAGTTAGTCTTCAATACTCTACTACTCAAATCATTCAAATCATATTTGAATTGATTTATCATAAACATCTAAAAAAACGTGTAAATAAAAGATGAAGGGAAATGATAAATGTTTATGAAAAAAGAAAAATAAAGAGTCAAAACTGATAGCATTATTGGAGTGTTTAACAAATGTTCCACTCTAATATGAATAGAGAGCCTTTTGGAGATACTCTAAAGAAATCACTTCTTTGGACAATGAACAAGATAATAACTTGCATATTTCCAACTTTACCTTTTTCACTTATACGTAAATTTATTAAGCTTACCTAAACGTAATCTAGATGTATATAAGGATCCATCTTCCCAATACTGATGTACAGCCTATATCTCTATCCTCAATATATGTTTCAAATGCTTGAGAGGATAAGGATTTGCTTTTAATCTTAGCAAAACTATAAGATAAAAATAATAATGAAAACTGAAGCAATCTCAATTTGAAAATACATTCCATATAAAGTTCCTAACTTACACAAAATAGAACATATATATCATGTTCATCATATTCCTCTGCTGAGGAAATTTAGGACCCATTTGGCATGGATTTTAAAAAGTCAAAAGCTGATTCTAGCCTAAGTAGCTGCTTTTGAACATGTTTAAAAAATGTTATGGGAGTGCCTAGCTCGGCTAGAGCTCAAGAAGCTCTTACAAGAGGCAGAAGCAAAAGCACTATGCCCTTAATAATCTAATAACCACAAGATTAATCTCAGTTCCACTAATTCTATTTTGTTCCAGCAGATTCGCCAATCTAGGAATTCCATTTATTTTCTGAATCAAGATCAAAACAATTAATAAAATACAAATTTATAAATCATATCAAAGTTAGAAAACAAACAGGGTCGAGAAAAAATGACCTTCCTTGGAGGTCGAGGTCGAGAAGATAACTAACCGGGGAAAGGTAAGACTGGTAAAATCAGAGCGGAAACCGAAAAGACAGATTACGAGTTTGTGCGTGAATCTAACGAACTGATACAACACCGATTGATTACAAAAATCAGGAAATTGTAGAATTGAATTGACTATCAAAATCCCCTAGATCAAGTGTGAACTCATCTCATTAGATTCAAGCACAAACGTGAAATCTGCCTCTTCTGTGAATTGTTGCAACATACATCATCTTCATCAAACATGAAAACAAATAAGATCGATTGTGTTAAAACACAATTTGTAGCAAGGAAACAGATGAGAGATTGAAGGATTGGAGCATTCGCCTGTGCCTGTGTGTATTCGTTGGATCCAATTGCAAACCCTAGCATTTTCCCTATTTTAATAGTTTTTTTACGGTGATGTAAATAAGCAAATAAACAATTCTTAGTAGAAATGTCCGTTGTGGGTGATTCACACCCCTTGGATATTTAAATAACTAAGCCCCGTTTGAAAACCATTAAAAAAAATAGAGAAAATGATTATTAAAATAGTGATTTTTTTGAAAAATATCTTATTAAAAAATAGGAAAAAATTGAATTTACGTATAAAATATTTTTTTGTAAGAATGTGTAATTAAAAATGAGTTTTAAAAAAAAATTGTAAAGTTGGTTGTCAAACGGGGACTAAATGTTTAAAAGAAAAAATATATATAATGAGGATTCATTTGCTACCAAACTAATACAACCAGAATAAAGTTATTTGTACAATTTTTATTGACAATTTTGTTGATAATTCATGTATTGTCATCTGTCAAGATTTGTACTGTTGATTTAAGAAAAAACTTTTAAAATGAATGGTGTAGATTCTCGTCAATTCACAATTGTCAACAAAGTTGTCAACTATGATTATACATGTAGCATGTGTTCGTAGGACAAATGATGCAAGTTTTTGTGTCGTTTTAATTTATTTCGTAAATTCTTTAATTTTTAATATGGAGAGACGAAAGCCAAGAATTGACCCAACTTCCCATGAAATCTGAGAACAAGAAATTTGGCTTTTTAAACACTCCAAGAAAACGAGAAATGTCACAAATCAAGTTTAGATAGCAGAACTCATCGAAAAATAATTTCAGCCACTTTCTATTGTCAAATGAATAACAAATTAAAAAATTCAATTTATCTCATTAAAAAGAATTCGATGAGGTCTAGCATGTGAAAAACTCGACTATTTGCTACATCCACCACAATTATAGCAATTGTTTGGGGGTGGGAGATGAATTTATTTTTTCTTTATCTTTTTGGTAATTAGCAAGAATAGAGATTGCACTCATTACGAAAATAGTTCTTATCGTTTCAAAATTAACATTTACACCCTCATTTCAAGACTTTCTTGCGAAATTAGTCACTTCCGTCATATTCCATTAAATCATTCCATGAAATATGGATAATTGACATAAAAAGACTATCATTTGCCTTCGTTGTGCATATCGTCCCTATCGTTTCAATTTGATATTTGGGCATTCAAATCAACCTTTCTTGCGCAGAAGGTCCTTATCCTCCATTTTTCTACTAAAGTATTGAAAAATTACTAATACCCTCCTCATCTTTGAATAATCAAATAGATAATAATAATAATGATAATAATAATAATAATAATAATAATAATAATGCATCTAGAGTTTCAATTTTTTTAAAAAGTACAAACGAGTCTCACGTAAAACAATTTAAAATATTCTAATAACAGAAAAGTATTTTATCTTCACAATTAATCCACCTACCCATACGCCCATCTATTACTCTCCACTACCACCAACAAAATAATTTTAAAAAAAAATCAAAAGGAAAAAAAAAGTTAAAAAAAAAAAATGTAAATGGTGCTTCTTCCTCATCCAACTCTATACCTTGACATCGATGGTCACCGCCACTATCCATTCCCCCCATTCTACTGTGACACCATCCAAAAATGTAGCTATTTTCCTATAATCAAGCTTTTAAATCTACTTTTTTTTTTAGCAAAATTAAAAGTTTTTTTTTAAAGAGAATTTAATTATTTTCTGTAAATTCTTGTCTGAGTCTGCTTTTAAATTTTGTTCAAATTTTGTTAAAGAATAGATAAATTCCTATATATGAGGCAAAAGAAACTTAGATGAGGAAGGAGCATCATTTTGTTTTTGTTTTTTTCTTATTTTTAATTATTTTCTTTTGTTATACTTTTAATTCTCTCTTTAATTATTATGGTGGTGGTGGTGGAGTGTGTAAATGTCAAATTTGAAACAATAACAATTATTTTCGCAATGACTACAAACACGACTTCTAGAATAAAATAGATGGTTGAAAGGGACATGGCATCCTCTACTATTTTTCCATCTCTTCTCTATTAAGCTAAAGGCCTAAGTGGACACCCGTCATAAGTCCATTATGATTTTTTTTCCTTCTATGGTTTTATTTTCTAGTTTGGTGGAGAAAGACATCTTACTTAGCCCTTGTTCATTCCCCTTTTTTCAAAAAATATATTTTTTTTATCAAATTTTCAATTACACATTTGTCAATAAAATAATATTATGCACAAATTCAAAAAAAATAATTATTTAATCACACATTCTCCATTAATCCACTATTTCAAAATACATTCTATACAAAAAAGAAGCTCAAACGTGCCCTTAGCATCTGTCTGATGGTTATTATTTGAGATTTTCAATATGTTGAATAGTAAATTTTTGGAGGATGTGTGGTTAAAAAGTATGAAAAAGCTTTGAGTTTATATGTTGAATATTTTATTATATTAATGTATGGTTAAAAATAAATTCTCGAAAAAAATATTAAAATAAACAATGTCAAACATGGGCTTATCTTAAACTGCAAGAAATTTTACTTTGATGGAACATGATCCCACTGTTTCGGATGGGATTGCAAAAAATTGGAAGTAGGATATTATAGATCTATCTACACGATTTACTAAGTATTTTCAATGATGGTGTAAAATTGGGGTTCAAATTTAATTTTGCATCCTTATTTATATTTCGATTGATCTAAATTTAAATTTTGCTCCAACGAAAAAATCAAAATTTATTTTTTATTTCTTGTACATTTTTTGTCAAAAAATGCAATTTGCATTTCATTTGTATCTCTCCATTTGAGAGGTTTTCGACCGTTTTAAATATCTAAATCACAATTTAAATCTATTTTACACCACGATTGAGGATGATCTAAATGCAACTATTATACCCTTAAAATTCTATATTTACTAAAAATTCAGTAAAGTCAAAATATCTCTTCTCTACTAAACATTTTTTTAACAATGAATGACACAACATAAAGCTAAGTACTAAAAAATCGATTACATATTGTTTTTTTTTTTTTTTGTGCCTCAATGAAATGATCAAATATCGAATCCTTTCATTCTTTTTTTCAAATTGGAATATGTAAAAGATGATGATAATAATAATAATAATAATAATAATAATAATAATAATAATAATAATAATAATGGCATAATTACAATCATTTTGATTTTTCTATTCATCGATTTAATCATTTTTTTAGGTGAATCAAACAAGCGCCAAATTTTAAACTTGAGTGTCATATGCATCAACGTGATAACAAGGAAATCACATTTTAAGCAACGATCATGCCAATATAATCAATTTTTTTCATTTTTTCTTTCTTTCTTTCTTTTTTTTTTTAAATCTTGATCAATACATTAGTTGCTAGCCCATCAAGAAAAAAAGATAAATTGAGACGATAGAATTTTGGTTAGACTGTTGTCAGCTTTTTGTGACCCTTGGCATTATTCCCTTTCTCTTCCAGAGCGAGATGGGATATAGTAGCTATTAGAAATGTTGTTTAAAATTGATAAAAATGGATGTGGAGTGAAAAATGGGATTTGAGGCCAAAATATTGAACTATGCGCCCGCATAGTTCAATGTATCATGCGGTCGCATAGATACTTATCGGGACTGGAGGTCCCTTCTTTGAAATAACTATGCGGTTGCGACCGCATAAAGCAAAATTCTAGCCGTTATTTGACTGTTGTCTTTTGAATTTTAGTGGCTTTTGGAAGGTTTTGGCAATACTTTGTAGTAATGTTTCATGGCTATATATATGTGGATTGTGATCATTAAAAGCGTGTTGAAAACATACAAAAATCATAGCTATATTCTTTAACAAAATCATTCCAAAAAACAAGAAGAAATCACAATTTTCTTCATCATATTCAAATTCCTTTTTAGTGTTCTTCAAGTTTGGTGAATTACATTTAATGCTTGAGTGTTAATTTTTTACAAGGCTTGTTTAAATCTTGCAAATCATTTGTCTTAATCCCTATAAGCATTATTTCAATTCGAGAAGGGATAAATATAATTTGAGGATAGCAATATTGTGATCAAGCCTTCGATTTTTTCATCTTCGCAATTGATTCTTGGTTTTGTGTATTTTATTTTCTGGTTTGGTTCATGGTTTTCATTTCCATTGGTTCGTGGTTTCATCTCCATTCCCTTTGGTGGATTTCATACAATTTCCCAACAATCTCTAACTATATTCTTGGGCAATGGAGAATGAAAGCACTATTGGGACGATCAAGTTGATGAATCAAGACCTTGTTCGGTTGGATCGTTTCAATGGCACGAACTTCACGAGAGGACAAGATAAGTTGAAGTTCCTTCTAACAGCGTTGAAGATTTTTTTACATACTTGACTTGGAATTGGCGCCACTACTGAAACCCACAAATGGAGAAACCGATACGGTGAGGGTTAAAAGACAAAAACTCCAAGAAAATGAACTCATATGCCGCGGTCACATTCTGAATGCGTTATTCGACCGGTTATATGATCTCTATGCCAACACATTATCGGCAAAGGAAATCCGGAACACTCTGGAAAGTAAGTACAAAGTCGAAGAAGAAGGTACTAAGAAATTTTTAATTTCAAGGTATTTCAATTTCAAATTTCTAGAGAATATTCCTCTTCTTCCACAAATTCATGAATTACAAGTGCTTGTCAACAAGTTGAAGGCGGTTAAGATTGAGATTCTGGAAACTTTCCAAGTGAGAGTAATCGTTACTAAACTTCTCAGAACTTGGAAAGAATATCGGAAGAAAATAATGCATAATTCCTAAAACTATTTTTTGAAACAATTGCAAAAACATCTTTGAATTGAAGATGAGTCGACGACAAGAGATAAGAATGATAATTCTTATGAAGGCACTTCAAAATCCAATGCCTTGTAGAAGATCGAGCCTTCTACTAAATCCAACAAGAGAAAGTCTTCAAGGAACTTTAACAATTCCAAGAAGAAGATCAAATGTGGTTGTTTCGCGTGTGGAAAATCTGGACATTATGCAAAAGAATGTCGATACCAGAAGAGAAATAACTCCGAAGGAAAAATAAACTCCATCAAAGAAGACAACATTGTGGCTACTATAAGCGAAATCAATACTATCAAGTGAAAGGTTCCTGCACTACGTAAAAAATGAGCATTCGTAACACATAAAAGACAACATTCGGTAGTAAAGTAGTGCTAAAGGGGTCTATCGCAACATTTTAATAAGTGAATGTTGTTATTGGTTAATATAATTAAGCTTTACCAACATTTTGTAAATAAATGTTGCAAAAAGTGCATTTCGCAACGTTTATTAAACGTTGCAAAAAGTTGATCTTTTGCAACGTTTAATAAACATTGCAAAAAATAAAGATGATACAAATTGGTTGTAGTCCACTATTATTCAAATCCACCATTGTCCAAACTCGAATTTGACAGTGGGCTACATTAAATCTTTGGCCCATTTATTTATTTAATTTTTGGCCCAATTTTTTAAACAAACTATTTGACTATTTTAATCTTTGGCACATTCACTTTTCTTCTCTCGTTACCTAAAAACCCAATTGAAATAACTCCCAAAACCCCCCAAAATCTTTNAATTGAAATAACTCCCAAAACCCCCCAAAATCTTTTCACGGTTTCACCCAACTGCAGAGACGATCGTCGTCCACCGACCGACACTGCCGAATGCACCTGATTATAGAAACTAGAAAGTATCTTCTTTAAATAGCCGTGTGGAAGGAAGGAGCGTCTATTCCAATTTCCATCTGCTGACTGCTAAGAAAATCGATTTGAAGGAAAATTGGAAATCTCTTTGTGACTCTATGCTTCAGTCTTTGCCCTTGAGGTACGTAAACATTATTTATAATTTCATAATCATAACATATACTTATATTTTTTATTCCAGGTTTTTTAGGTAAATTTTGGGTTCATGTGTACTAAATTAAGGAGTCGTTTTGTCTGAGATTAAAATTGAAATATTTTTTTCTTCATAGCACCGAAAACTTGTATCTACTAGTCAACATAGTTCTTAACTCCTAATGTAATGTTTGAAGAGGTACCTTTCGATGATTGTTCTTAACTCTTAACTTGTATCTACGGAAATTATTGTTTGAAGAGACTGAGATGACATGATTTTTCGACGAGAAATATGCAAACAAAAGTCATATCTGAACTAGACTTGGAAATGTCTTGAATACTTCTTAATGCATTAACTTTTTGAGAGTGAACTCAGAATCTCAACATATATTATATTCTAATTTACGTGTTTGAGTAATTAAATCTTTAGATACTTAACTTTAGAGTTCTGATGAGCCTTGAACCTTAAATTTTCAAATTATTGAAATATATGGACATATTTCTCATTTGTAAAATCCTAAAAAAGTTAAAAGGAAAAAAAAAGATTTTGTGGGGTGTATTGTACAGCATCTTTAGTTAAACCAAAATACGAGTGTTTCACGATGTACAACTTTTCTGTTTGTTGTTCTGTTTTATTTACTTAAGAGTGTGTTTGGCTAAGTGCAATTTATGCAAAAGCAGGTTAAATTTTATTCTGAACATGTTTGATAAATCACCCTTTCAAGTAAACACATTTACTTATTTTGACAATATGCTAAGTTAAATAACCTACTTATTTCTAAAATTGACTCATAAAATAATTTCTTATTCTGAAACTTACATATTTACTTGCAAGAATAATTTCTTATTTCAAAAATCGAAGCATCATGTGAACGCGACATGTATTGAAATAATAGAACAGTGAACTAAAAAATATTTCAAATTTACTTATTAGCCAAAAGTTGAAAAACATCTTACGATTTATTTTG
>CAIGRN010079379.1:0-21557 GCA_903798345.1 Fraxinus anomala
AAATTTATAATTGAAAAGTTGATAAAAACTGTAAATCCTTTACAATATCTGGTTAAAAATAAATTTGAGAAAAAAAATTAAATTTAGAAAAACTGGGGCTAAACAAGGACTAAGAATGCCTTTGATTGTGTACCGATGCAACATGATAAGATAACTGCTTAGCTAAAATCTTAAAAGATGAATTATTTGAGACACAACTTAAAACTTGTAGCAAACATCACCCCTTTAAATCTTTTAACAAACTATTTTGATGGAGAGTGTTTAAAGTATTTATTCAATCAAAAAGACTACAGCTTATATTTGACCTCCACTTTCTAAAATTTAATTTCACCCAAACTCATTTTAGTTATGCATACTTTCAATAAAATAATTCTGCAGCTAGACCAGTGACTTTTCAATACTTTTAACTATTCATTATTTTCAAAAAATACTTTCACAAAATCTGTTCTCAACAAATCTTCATCAAACATGGGCTAAATATGTCACAACCACAATGATTAGAATTGGCATGAACTATGATTACACCATCAATTGTCAACCAGATAAGGTTAGTCTAGCGACAAAATTTCAAATGCTTTTACGTAACACTCCACTAATTTTCTAGATTTTACCTTTGAAAACGAATGAAAGAATGTAAAGCTAAAGGAGCAAAACAAGACTTCTTCATTTTTTTGAGGGACTTATATAAAATAATAAAAATATATTAAATCGGGAAAATGATATTGAACAAACTCCACAAAATAAATCCGTAATGAATCACCAATAAAATAATAAAAAGCACATAATTTTCAAAAGTTAAAGCAAAATCCTCAAATTTAATAAAAAACCCATCAAGAACTCAATTATTGAGTTTAGCCATTAAGAGATGGAAACCCTGAAGGTGGATCCAAGAACTCTCAAAGAATGCAAGTAAATCTAGTAGCTATTTATGTTAAGCCCTTGTTTGGTAAACATTATTTTTTTCATTCTCATTTTTTTATACATTTTCAACCACTCATTTTTCAATAAAATAATATTTTTCATCACATCAATAGCTTTTTATTATTTTTCAACTACACATTCTTCATCAATCTACTATTTTAGAATACATTTTTCCAAAATAATATAGATCAAACATACCCTAAATTGAACAATGCATAAAATTCCATTTGCTTATCAAGAACACCAAAAGTTAGGAAAAACATATGCCCAAAAATGCTATTTATTCAATTCATATATCAATTCACCAAATAAACAAAAATGACCGATAAATGGCAGTCTATTTACTCATCAAGAACACAAAAGCATCTTCCGATTTTCGATTAATACATTAACTCTAGGAGAAAAAGAGTAAATATTTCCCAAAAAAAATAAAAAAATCCTATTGAACCGCGAAAACCTATTTCAGAATACTAATACATTCCACACGAAAAAAAACCCATATCCCATAACAATTCGCCCCAATAAAAATAAATAAATAATTAAATAACACGGTCACACGTATACACACACATAGAAATCACAGTACGGGTAAATGAAATACCGAATCATCTTGTACACATTAAAAATTTCATTATCATTCTTTTACTTATTTTCACTACACATTTTTCAATAAAATAATATTTTCCATCAAATCAATAACGTTTTTTTCAACAACACATTCTTCATCAATCTACTATTCTAAAATACATTTTTCCAAAATAATATAGATCAAACACACCCTAAATTGAACAATGAATAAAATTCCATTTGCTTATCAAGAATACCAAAAGTTAGGAAAAACATATGCCCAAAAAAGCTATGTAATCAATTCATAGATCAATTCACCAAATAAACAAAAATGACCGATAAATGGCAGTCTATTTACTCATCAAGAACACAAAAGCATCTTCCGATTTTCGATTAATACATTAACTCTAAGAGAAAATGAGTAAAAATATTTCCCAAAAAACAAAAAAAAAAAAAAAACTCTATTGAACCGCGAAAACCTATTTCAGAAAACTAATACATTCCACACGAAAACAAACCCATATCCCATAACAATTCGCCCCAATAAAAATAAATAAATAATTAAATAACACGGTCACACGTACACACACACATAGAAATCACAGTATGGGCAAATGAAATACCGAATCATCTTGTCGAGGTAATCGGAAAGAATGGTAAACCAGTAAGGGCCCATGGCCGCCGTTCCTTCAACAGCCACGATAAGCTGTTTCTGCGCCATGTACCTGTAGATATTTTCGAAGCAATCTCAACTCTTCAATTTCTTCTTTCTTTCGTTCCTGTTTTTGTTCGAGGAGTCGCCGGTTATCTGCCCGCCCTATCGAGTCCCAACAGTTTTCGTGCCATTTCTATTCACTAGGTCCTCACCTTCTAGTAGGTATGCAAGTAGAGTAACGTTGTTTAGGACAATAGTAATAGGGGTCACGTGTATAATTAAATGTCATAACATACACCTCCAGACTCTTTCAAATTGTGCAATGGAAGGATCTCATGGCGATTTCGACAAAGAAAGACTTATCCTAATTTTGACCAATCCAATGAAGGGCAAAAATGTCTATTTACCTTTTTCCAATGAGGATAGTGCTTCACACTCTACGACAATGAGGTCCCTAGAGAGACTCCAAAATGGCTAACTGCCTCAAAATGGATTGCATCTCAAATAAGACCTTGCTAAGCCTGTATACATTGACTTTTACTGATTTTTTTTTTTTATTTTTAACATTTTGTTGATGACGTTGGAAAAAACTCAATCTTACGTTGGAAAAAACTCAATCTTTGTAAAAATTGCACTTTATTTGTCTATTTTACCTCTATTTTCCACATATTTTTCGTAAAAGACATTTTTCCCATTCACTCTGACGTAATGTTCTAGGGTTTCTCCATGGGCGCGCTTTTGAACATTAAGATCTGATTTTATTATGGGTGTTTGACAATAATGATTATGGTTTCGTGTTCATTTATTCTATTCGATTTCTATTTTTTTTTAGGGGGAAATCCTCTTATTTTAGTATATTGTAAAACCACAGTGGTTGTTTATTTAGCAAAATGAAAAATTACATATATGAGCATGGTAAAGTCAGTTACCTAAACTGAGTAAATCAAGTTATTTTAATGACTTTGTCTTGAATAATGCTATAAAAATTTTGAGTTATTCATATCCAATCCAATGAGGTACTTGTATAGGGTTTTTTTTAAAAAAAAAAATTGAGTGAGGCTTCATTTTGGTTAGTCGCTAATAGGGACTTCATGAAAGTTGTTAGATTAGTTGGTGAAAATGATTACTTGATTGTATTGTTTGCCACAAGTACAAATTCTACCATTGCCTTGGGATAGTATCATGCATGCTAGTGAATCAAGGTTGTGTAGATGAAGTTATTGTTACTGATATAGAAAAGGTGAAGTGTTAGAGATTATCAATGTTTCGAATGTCTCGAAGGTTGTGAACTGTGATCAGGGGCGAAGCTAGAAAAAAACATTAGAATGGGCTACAATTTAAAAAATTTCAAATGAACTCGCACCATAATAGGTTAAACTCATGACAAAGAGTGTACGACGCTCAATGAAATAAAAGAAATCTAGATGTTTTATCCTAAAATATCTCACTCAAGCTTTTTATATTTTCTTATCAAATAGAAAATTAGCATGGGTTAAAAAATATAAATTGACAAAATCATGATCGAAATAAGCAAAGGCTATATATCCTCTAATAAAATAAAGAAATTATTTAATGAATACTATTCTAAAAAACATTGACGATCAATTTTTCCAAACAATTGAAAACTTTGGCCGAAACACACAATCAATAATACATCACTATATGTTATTGTCTCAAAATATTATCTGGTGTGGACGTCATTCTTCTATATCACTTCATTTCATAATAAGTGAAGAATCCATCCAAAGTGAGAAAAATCGATTAAGAATTCTGAAGGTCCAAAGAAATTAGATTTAATTCATAATCATGTTTGGCTCAGTTTTAAGAATATATTTATATATAGATCAATTTATAAATAAATAAACTTTAACAAATATTCTTTTATTGACAAGATAGATTTTAGAGCAAATTATTTATTTTAATCATAACGTCTATTTCATGATCAAAACGAATAATGTTTTTATAAATATAAATAAGTAATATATGAAAATATACGTAGAATTAAAAATTTAATTACTTTTAAGCTTAGAAAACATATAGGGTCTCTAACTATTAAAATAAGTAATTTATTTTTATTATCAATTATAAAATTTACTTAATTATCATAAGTAAATTTAGTCAAACATGCATTAAATAAAATGCTTAAATTGACAATAAGTTATTCACGAAACGTGAATATCATGAAAAGAGTATTTAATAATTGTAGTCTCTTTAACAAAAATTGAATAAATGAGCATTGGACGTGGGTTATAATTCAAACTAGAGTTGGGCTAACACAATTTAATAATTGTAGTCTCTAAATTTTCCATATGGGCTGGGGGTAGGGCTGGAGCCCCCCACTACCTCTACCCATGAATGTGATCGAAGGAATGAAAGTGGATTAGGAATTGATGTTAGCTTTGCCACTAAGATGTTTGAGGAAACGATAGACGGAAATGAAGATATTTGCATCATTACTAAGGTTGATGGTGATCCTCTTGTTAAAAACTGAAAAAAGAGTGTGTCTAAGACGTTGGAAGAAGATGATGCCACGGAAGATCAAATGAACTTTGAAGAGGATGTTGAAACAATTGCTAGAAAAGATGTTTTTGATGCAGACCAAAATGTAGAAATTACTAATAGTAATAATGAAGAAGTTTTGGTAAAAGATGTAGATGAAAAAATAGTGGTAGATGAGGTATAACCCCCAAATCTTATTATTAGTATTAGGAAAGGTATTGCATTCTAATAATAAGTTCACTAATAAACGAAAGTGTTATAAAACAAACAAGATATCAGAATCGCTCTAGTACCACTTGTTATGAAACAACCAAAATATCTCTTGTTAGAAGAAATATTAATATGCCCGGATCATTGTTAACAATATTGAAAATTCAAGAATTATGTATTGTTTGAATACCACTTGATGAAACTAACATGAATTCTTGAAGTTATATGGCAAATAATGAAATATTAGATCAAGTAAAAGAATAATAAAGATAAGAAATATAGCAGAAGAATTAAGAGATTTTATTGACTCAAGAATAATGGATAAGAGAAAAAATTACAATAGATCCTATAATTTTAGTAATCTACTTTTTCACATTAGAAAATTGTATAAAAGAGCCTAATATTTATAGAGAACATGTCGGGGATGTCTAAACCCTCATAGTAGAGTTGTTAATGAATAAGATACCAAAAAATCGAGTTCAAAACAAATTCTAACTCCTAATAAGCTTCCAAAATAGAAATTCAACTTAACATATGACTCCAATAGCATTCCAAATTGAATTCTTCTTATCGTGCACTTCAATTAGAATTCTTCAATTCAACAAGGAATTTAGGTCACACCAAAATTCTAACAATCTCCATCTTGACACGAATTTCACTGCAACGAACAAAACTCCAAAATATTCTCCACTTGGAGAAGAAAATCCGTATGCAAGGAATTTACCGACTCTTCAACAATAACAAAAATTGATTTCTCCAACCAAATACAAAATAATCCACCTCTTCTAATGATCTAAGCACTACTTTGCAAAATTACCTCAAATTCCCAAAAAATCATAATGATTTTAAAATTCACCAAACTAGGTTGTAACACATCCCAAAGCAGAATCAAACTCAAATACTTTTAAAGAAGGTCTCTTGCTAGATTGTACACCTTCTAGTACGCTGAAAGCATGCTCAACAAAATCAGCATCCACATACCTGTTACCACTGGGTCTGTCCCTGGCAATTGAATACAATGACACTGCAGGTGATGTTGGCAAAACGGCATTATTCATATTTTCTGAACTCAAGTGAGCAGTATTCTTCAAATCCGATCATTTACGAGCTCCAAAAGGTATTGTAACAAACTGAATGTCCACCACGATACTGTATTTGTGCTGATTGACTCTTCTAGATTCTACACAACTCTGCAAGATGTATAATTGACACATTTTATGTCCCTCCAATACAATTTGAGCACCCTTACAAACCTTCAAAACTCCACCTCCACCAAAGAATTCATAACCCTTTGAATCAAGGATAGACAACGAGATGAGATTCTTCTTCAAATTCGGAACATGTCCCATCCAATAGCTTCATTTTGACCTTACCAATTTCAGCAAATCGACAAGGTGTATTGTCTCTCATAACCACGACATCTTTGGAAAACAGTTTCATATGTAGTAAATATTAGCTTCAATCTGACCTTACCAATTCCAGGAATCCGATAAGGTGCGTTGTTTCCTATAATTACGACACATTCTCAAACTGTTTCATATATAGTAAACAAGTCCTTATTAGGACACATATGAAACACACATGCTGAATCCAGAATTCAATCATCTTCTGGTTTAGACTCGATATCAGAAATAGCCAAAAGATATCCCTCACTTACAATGTTCTCTGCGAGGTCTGCTTCACCTGAAGTCTCTGATTGCTTCCCATATCAACTTGTAGCCAACATTTCTTTATTCTGCAATTTGTAGCAATCATTTTTCATGTGCTCCTTCTTTTTACAATAGTTACAAATCTGATTGCAGAACTTTGATTTCGATATGTCCCTTCCAGAACCACCATGAGCAACCAAACCTTCTCCATCTCTGGTTTTAGAAACCAGATGCTTCATCTTCTCTTTTGAATACAAAGTATCATACACCTCCTTTATGGTACTAGTATCACAATTATACAAGATCGTGTCTCTAAATGAAGAAAACGAAGCGGGCAACAAACACAATATGATCAATGCCAAATCTTCTCCATCATACTCTACTTCCAAAGTTTTCAAATCAGGGACGATCTCTTTAAATACAGCCAGGTGATCTTCCAATGATCTTCATTTTGTCATTCAATAAGAGTATAAACGCTGCTTAAGGTTCAACTTACTTATCAGACTTTTAGTCATGCACAATTGTTCCAATTTCAACTATAGAGCAGCTGCTGAAACCCTTTTCAAAACATCCTAAAAAATTGTATTCAATAGATGGAGATGAATGTGAGAAATTGTCTTCTTATCCTTCCGTAATTTCTCCTTCATGGTTAAAGTTGCAGGCTTCTTGTTATTTCCCAACAATGCATCATCCAAATCCCAACGAAAATCTAGTGCTCCGATCTAAAAGCGAAATTTCATATTTCATGGAATCCATCACGACCAAAAAAGTCTAAAAAAAATCAAACCCTGCGCTCTTGCGGAACTGCTGAACCTGGCGCTTTGATACCACTTGTTATAAAACAAACAGGATAACAGAATGGCTATAATACCATTTGTTATGAAACAACCAAACATCTCTTGTTAGAAGAAATATTAATATGCTCGGATAGCGGTTAGCAATGTTCGAAAATACAAGAATTGTGTATTATTTGAATATCACTTGATGAAACCAACCACTGGAATAAATTGTTGAAGTTATATGACAAATAATTAAGTATTAGATCAAACAAAAGAATAATAAAGATAAAAAAAATGGTAGATGAATTAAGATATTTTATTGACTCAAGAATAATGGAGAAGAAAGAAAATTACAATGAATCCTATAATTCTAGTAATCTATTTTCTCACACTATAAAATTGTATAGAAGAGTCTAATATTTATAGGAATCATGTAGGGGATGTCCAAAACCTCCTAATAGTGTAGTTGATGAAGTGGAATACCAAAATATTGAGTTCAAAACAAATTTCAATTCCCAATAGGCTTACAAAATAGAATTTCAACTTAACATAGGACTCCAATAGCATTCCAAACTGAATTCTTCTTAACGTACATTTTAATTAAAATTCTTCAATTACTTCAACAAGGAATTCAGGTCACACCCAAATTTTAACAGAATGCTTTTGGTATATAATTAATAAAATCTAAATTGTCAGATTTCATTAGCTAGTCTAAACTTAATTTCTTGCCTAATTATTAATCAAATTAAGAAAATAGAATTTACTTAATATAAAATTATGAAAGTTCCCAAGTAAAAGTCCAAGTTTATTCATATAAAAGTGGAAAGTCATAAAACCATAACCATACAATTAAATGAATATTTCATAACCATACGTGGCCCTAGTTAGTCTACGTGGCAAACAGTTCAGGGGCCCACGTTTCATTATTGACGGAACGACCTAACTCCATGTGGATGACCCTCTTTAAAAAATTTGAACGATCCCGTGTAGAAAAGATTGATCGACCCTATTACACGCAGACTCCATTGCAAGAACTAGTACAGGGTAAGGCAGCGACAAGAATTTTGAATAGATCTTGTGACATGCGATTGACAAGACAACTCACTGCCACCACCACCGTCACAAACCCATTTGGTCAAGTCCAAGCCGCAAAGCTAGGCTGTGTGAGTACCAAACTAGTACTAGCATTTAAGGTTGTGATTAATTGATACCTATGATTAGAAAGGTCAATCATGTGGATGAGGCCACGTGCATTATTATCTAATGACCTTCATTCACCTTGCCCAAGTATAAAAGCTCACACTTAGTGCCATTCAAAGGTAATGCAAGTTTAGAATCTTAAAGCTATATTCTTGCCACACATTTAACTCATTCACCCCAAAGCTGACCCCCTTTTTACATTGGAGGCTCACGTTTTAAGCTCTCTCACACTCATAATTATTTCTCCAACTGACTTGACTGTCGGAGTACTTGTGGCCAACTCCACCCTTTCCAGAAACATGCGTGCCTAACAATTTGTCCAAATGTGCAAGAATCTAGCTTGCGTGGACGTGAGAGACCTTGAGATTTGTTGGCCACCTTATTGGTACATTTTGTGGAGTCAACAGATTGGTACCGTTTGTGGGAATCGAACCCACGACCATCCTTGTGGTAAAGGTCATCGAAAGCAGAACCTTGAAGAAAGGCCTGGTTCTTGAAGAAAGAACTACTACAAAGAAAAATCACCTAAAACACCTGTTTTTAACTCCAAGTTAAACACATTATGAGTTCTAACCACTACGAGTCGCACGGTAGAAATAGACAACATAAGGCTTTTAAAGAAGAGGTCCTCCAAACAAATGTGAACTTACGTCGTCCCCACCACCAACATGGCAAAGTGGTAATACTGTGCGCTTAGCGAAAGAAGTAGGGAAGCTGGCTGCAAATATGAGAAACATGGCCCAGCAAAACGCTACCATACAATATCTACTCATGCAGACGCACAAGTAGGTAGGATACCAAATGCCTCAGCAATAAGTGTTTCCCCAAGAAGGTGAGGAAAATGACACGGCAGCCTATCTCCAAATGCATAGAAGGGAAATCAGTCCGTGGAGAGAAATGTGGAAATGGACACCTCCACCAACTATGCTACTAGCCTACCCGGTGGTAACATGCCATAGGAGGGAAACTTCTCCACAGAATATGCTTAAGAACGTAAACCCAAATATCCACCAGTGTTTTTGATCGAATTGGACCATCAAGGCCTAGATATAGGTCCCACCAGCCACCCCTATTCAAAGAGAGCCAAAACAGTATCTAGAATATGAACCTCAAGAGGTTCCTCATCCACCTAGAAATAGGCGAGAGAGAAGAGACGAGGCGAACTTGAGAAATCAAGTAGAAACGTTATGACCCCCTCGATACCAAGTAGATGAAGATGATTTCGACGGTCCATGTAGATCCTTTGAGTTAAATGATAATGACGAAAGTCTGCCTTTCTCCCAAGAGTTGAGAAGCTTCCCATTTCCAAACCAATTCGTGTCACCAAAAATACCCAAATACGAAGGAAAATGGTGATCCGGTGAAGCATCTCAACAACTACAAGATCTATATGTCTCTATGGGAGCTTCACGGTGCTAAAGTGCAAAGCTTTCCATCTCACATTAACTAGGGCTGCAGAAATTTGGTATAGCCGTATCCCAACCGCAGCATTAGGAGCTAGCCAGACCTCAAAAAGGTATTTTTGAACCAATACTTGTCTAGCAAAAAAGAAGAAGCCCCCATCTAGAGGCTGCAGGACATGAGGCAGGAAGCATGTGAGACTTTGAAAAGCTACTTGGCTCGTTTCTCGGACAAGATGACCTATTGTAAGCAGGTTACTGATAGAAATACCCTTTCTACTCTAAAAGGAGGCCTCAACATGAACACCCTATTTTGGAGGAATGTGCAAAATAAGAATCCTACCTCTTCTGATGCCTTGGTAGAAATGATAAGGAGTGAGATTGTCAACGAGTAACTGATTTATCGCCACAATCGAACTTCGCTAGGACTCCCACCACCTCAGAGACAGCGTTGAGGTCCTATATCACACTTGGTAAACCAGCAATGGACTCAAGCAGAACATACAATCGTCCCCACCTCAGGCCAAGATTTAGCCACTACCACACTAAATGTAGTGTCATCGTTGGCATACGAAGAGTTCAGATCTAAGGCTCTAAGACAACCAAATCAATCTAGGAGAAAAGGTAGATGAAAGAATATGGAGCCTAGAGATAGGTAATACTTCACCTACCATCGAACCAACAATCACATCACTGAAAACTGCCTGTCCAGGTCATATCATCAAGAACCAATGAGCCCCCGTGTAAAGAGCATAAATACCCATCAGGTACAAAGGAATGTGCCTCAACCTAGGCATGAGAGAGAACCTAGACATGGTGAGGCGATGTGATATCTCAGAAATGAACCGCCTCAGCGGGAGCATGAGGAGGAAAGAAACAGGCCAAGAGGCGGACAAAGGCCTAAGAGAGAAACCCCCATCTGAGACAGAAAATGTCCCCATCAGAGAAATTGACACCATTATTGGTGGTCCACATATGGTAGGAGAGTCAAGAAATGCTAAGAAAATTACGCAAGGGAAGCAAAGGATCCTCCCAGAAAGAGAATAACCATTGGGGTTCATTACCCCCATTGCGACGCTTTGGTGATACGAGCTGTCGTAGCCAGACATGGGCTCAAGTGCATGTTTGTGGATAATGGGAGTTCCGTCAGCATCCTATTTGGAACCACCTATGACAGGATGATGGTAGACCATGAGCTCATCCCAATGATCATCCTCTTATATGGTTTTACTGGTGATAGCATTGTTCCTATGGAGAGGATCACACTGGTAGAGGAAATGGGGAAACCCCCACTTGTGCTTACCACTTCATGGAATTTCTCATTGTAGACCACCGATCCGTCTATCATTGAGTGTTGGGGTGACCAGCTTTGAAAGAACTTAGGGCCGTTACTTCCATACACCATTTATGTATGAAATTTCCCACTAAAAGAGGAAATGTTACGGTGCGAGGAGACCAGATAGGTTCGAGGGAATGCTACCTCAGCTTTTTGAGGAAGTCCAAGCCTCGAAGTGTAAATATGGTCTTAGTAGACGCTGAAATGGTTGACGCACCTGAAGAAGATCCTATTTCTGAACTAGTGGGAGACATCAACATGATAAATGCCGGTCATCGCTGTGGATTTGGACCCTAAGGTAACCGAATCAAACTTACAAGTGACCTTAGTAGAGGAACTCGAGTCTTTCTCGGTTGACCCACACGACCCCACAAGGGTGTTGCATGTAAAGAAGGAGCTTGAGTAAGAAGAAAAGACGAGACTTAAAGGCTTCCTACTTAACAACTTAGACATGTTTGCGTAGAAGTATGAGGACATGGTGGGCATCAACCCCAAAGTTAGTTGCCATTGTCTAATGTGGATCCCAAGTTCACCCCTCACAGGCAAAAGAGAAAAGTCTTGAACCTGTAGAGGTATAGAGCTTTGAAATAAGACGTGCAAAAGATTATATCCAACAGGTTCACTAGGGAGGCAGTATATATCCAAAGTGGATCTCCAACCCAATCTTAATAAATAAATCTGACGACAAATGGAGAGTTTGCATAGACGTTTTCAACATCAACCAAGCATGTCCAAAGGATAGCTTTTTACTTCCAAGGATTGACCAATTAGTTGACTCCACTGCAGGCCATGAGCTCTTGAGCTTCATGGATGCATAATTAGGGTACAACTAAATTTTCATACACCCAGCAGATGAAGAAAATGTCTCATTCATCACTGATAGAGGCCTCTACTGCTACAAAGTCATGCCATTTGGCTTGAAAAATGTTAGGGCAACTTATCAACGGCTAGTCAACAGGTTGTTTGCCGACCTCATAGGCAAGATGATGAGGGTATACGTCGATGACATGCTTGTGAAGAGTTTCAGGACTGTAATTTACATCGAACACTTGGAAGCCACTTTCAAAATCTTAAGGAAGTACCGGATGAAGCTGAACCCATTGAAATGTGATTTTGGTGTCACTTCGGATAAATTCTTGGGTTATATGGTCAACCAGCGAGGCATTGAAGCAAACCCTAAAAAGATTAAGGCCCTACTAGATATGAAGTCCCCATACAAACCCAAAAAAGTACAATATTTGACGGGTCGTCTAGTAGCGCTAAACCACTTCATGTCTAAAGCAACAGATAGATGTCTCCAATTCTTTAAAGTTCTGAAGGAAGGAAAGAGATTCCAATGGAATGAGGAATGTGAAGAGGCTTTTCAAGGGCTGAAGAAGTACTTGGACCAGGCCCCCATCCTCTCAAAGCCCAAGTAGAGAGAAATCTTGCTATTATATTTGGCCATAAGNCAATTCTTTAAAGTTCTGAAGGAAGGAAAGAGATTCCAATGGAATGAGGAATGTGAAGAGGCTTTTCAAGGGCTGAAGAAGTACTTGGACCAGGCCCCCATCCTCTCAAAGCCCAAGTAGAGAGAAATCTTGCTATTATATTTGGCCATAAGCATAGAGGTTGTGAGCTCAGTCCTGGTAAGGGAAGAATGCAAGCATGCTACTTCCCATCTACTACATGAGTAAGGCCCTTTTGCCAGCTGAATTGTGTTACACTCACATGGAAAGACTTGCTTTGTCCTTTATGATTTCTTCTAGAAAGCTGAGGCCATACTTTCAGGCACATTATACACGTGTTGACAAACCTCTCCCTCAAGCAAGTACTCCAAAAATCGGATGCCTCAGGAAGGCTAATGAAATGGGTAGTTGAATTTAGTGAATTCGATATTTTATATCGACCAAGAACCTCAATAAAAGGGTAAGCAGTGGCAGACTTCATAACAGAATTCACTGAGGCAACAAACATCAATGTCATGATAGAACCAGCAGACCTTCCAACTTGGAAATTGTTTGTTGATGGATCTTCTGGAGAAACGAGGTCTAGGCTGGTGTATTGCTAGAAAGCCCAGAGGGCCACAAACTCAAATGTGTGGTGAGATTTGGTTTCAAAACTTCCAATAATACGACAGAATACGAGGCATTGATAGCAGGCTTCAGATTGACAAGGATAAATGGCAGCTTCATAGCCAAGGATAAAGGTATGGTAGCATACCTGAAAAAGGTGATGGACTTGTTCCCTACTTTGAGAAATTTGAGGTGACTCAGATACCAAGGGCCGAGAACCTACATGTCGATGCTTTGTTAAAATTGGCCAGTAGTAAAGATTCTGAACTGCTTAAGAATGTACCAGTGAAGGACCTCTCTAAACCTTTTACATGTAAGTGTGAGGAAATAATGTGGATTGAAGGGACCCCATCGTGGATGCAACTGTTTATTACCTACCTCAAAGATCAAGCATTGCCAAAAGATAAAGAAGAAGCCCGCAAACTCAGGCCTCGAATCACCCACTACGTATTTTAGGATGAGGTACTTTATAAGAGAGGCTTCTCATCCCCACTCCTGCGATGCATTAGAGGAGAAGTGGCCAACTATGTCATACGAGAGATTTATGAAGGCGTTTGTGGTATCTACATCGGAGGACCAACACTGGCTTAGAAAGTATTAAGGACATGATACTATTGGCCAACTCTAAAGAAAGACGCAATGCAATTTGTAAGAAAGTGTGACAAATGTCAGCGTTTCTCTTCCGTTCAAAGCCAGTCATCCCACGAGTTGACTGTGGTATCAAGCCCCTGGCCTTTTCCTAAATGGAGAGTCGACCTAATAGGCTACATACCAAAAGGGAAAGGAAGTGCTAGCAATGAAATTGTCACCATTGACTACTTTACGAAGTGGGTCGAGGCAGAACCATTGGCAAAAATAACTGAGACGAACACGCCAAGTTCATAAAAACATCATTTGTCGGTTCGAAATTCTCCACTCACTCGTAACAGACAATAGGCGAAAGTTCAACAACAAGAATGTTAGAGACTTATACGATGAACTGGGTATCAAGAAGCATTTCTCCTTCCCTCACCACCTCCAGACAAATGGTCAGGTTGAGACAGTTAACAAGACCATGAAGCACCTCTTGAAAAAGAAACTTGATGCGTCAAAAGGGGCATGGGTGGACGAGCTTCCTCATCTATTGTGGGCAATTCCCACCACTAGTCGAACTGCAACGGGAGAAACCCCTTTCTCTATGGCATACAGGGATGAGGGTATGAGCCCGGTCGAAGTAGATCTTCCTTCACCACGCCACCTGCACTTCAATGAAATATCCAATGATGAGATAAGACGGTCTGAGTTTGATTTCCTTGAAGAAATGAGGGATGATTCGTAAATAAAGCTGGCATTCTGCCAAAGAAAAATGGCACGGTACTACAATGCCAAGGTCAAGAAGAATTCATTCAGAAGGGGCGATCTTGTACTCAGGAGAGTTTTCCTTTCTTCAAGAGAGCCTGGCCTTGGCATGTTGGGTCCGAATTGGGAGGGCCTATACTGTATATCAGGTGACATGAGACTAGGGACCTTCCTAATTGAAAGCTTGGATAGAAAGGTGCAACCCCACCCCTAGAATGTGGAACATTTGCGAATGTATTACCAGTGAAGCCATGGTCATCGCTTGTGTATACTTTTGATTAATGCAAATGTCGTTTCAACAACATTCATAAGTATGACAAACTCATACACTCCACCAACGGTTGAAATATGGTGAGCCCATAAGTTAATTTAATTCAAATAATTATGACGAGCTTATATATTATCATTGTTCAAAATCGACTATGGCTAGCCCATATGCTAATTCAGTCCAATTAATGATGACAAGCTCATACATTAATTATTATCATCCAAGGTTAGCTATGGTGAACCCATAAATTAATTTAATTCGAATAATTATGACGAGCTCATATATTATCGTTGTTCAAGATCAACCATGGCGAGCCCATGTGTTGTTAATTTAGTTCTACTAATGATGACAAATTCAAAGTTAATTATGACAAGCTCATATATTATTATCATTGTTTAAAATCAACCATGGCGAGCCCATGTGTTGTTAATTTAGTTCTATTAACGATGAGAAGTTCAAAGTTAGTTATGATGAGCCCAAGCCTCCTAAATTTGAAGTGTGACCAGTTCATAGTTAATCAGGAGTGGCAGGATCATGTTATTTACTTAGATTAAGTCTACAATTAAGGTTACAAACACGAAGGAATTGAGGAAAAAGTTTTTATACAATTAAGTTCATTACAAAGAGAGAAGAACTGCTACAAGGATTTTGCAAATAAAAAGCTTAGTCTAAACGACAGCGTCATCCTGCTGAGGCCCCTTCTGGGCATCCACCCCCTCTACCGAATCTTCCACTTCATTAGCAGGGGTAGATGACTCATCCAGTAGAAATTCTTCTTTTAAAGAAGATAGCTCTAGTTGGGGATGCAGATCGGCAAGCCTTCTTAAGACCTCATTGTATGTTGCCTTCTTCCGATACAAACCGAGGTCGTCACACTCAGACATTTTACGGAAATGGGCATGTATTCATTCAATGTTGCCTCCCCTGCCCCGCTCAGTTGCCGCTTCAAGTTGGTAGCCTCATCACTTAGCTCGTCTACACGAGCCCTCAGTTCTCATTTCTCTTTATTGGCAGTCTCCAAGGCTGACAAAGAGATCCTTTGTAGGTTGTCGGAGTTCTCCATGCACTTCGTCAAAGCATTGCAGAGATGTACTTTATTCTTCAATTCATCATTTTCTTTGGAAAGTGCTTCCATCTTCGTCTCCGCCTCAGCTTGCTTTAACTTGGAGGCTTCAATGGCTTCATTGGCAGATGATGCTTAGCCTTGGCTTTATTCAGGATAGCCTCAGCATCCTTAGCCCTCTGAAGTTACACCTTATTGAGGCCTTGCAATCGCATCATCTCCATTTGGGTGTTTAAAAAGAAGCTTTGAGAACGAGCCGCAGGACGAGCCCAACCTCCACCATATCAACCGCATCACAGGTCTCGGCGTACGAGGAGTACTTATCAGTACTTGTGTTGAATCCTCGTAGCTCATGGACCTCAGTAGGCAGCATTTCCATTATTGTGGAGGTGATCTCATCAGACCTCCCACCTAAAAAATTTTGGGTTTTCCTTCAGATGGGGCATTCCTCCTCTCCTTGCCTCGTTTCTTCCTCACTAGATTGCCCACTCCTCGGCTACCTTATCCGCCTCTACTATCTTCACGGATGAAGTGGGCTCAGCTTGAATGGGTCGTCGAAGTGACTCCCCAATGGTTGTCGACGCTTGGAGTAAGGATCAGGCCCGGTGTTTTTCGACAAAACCAACTTCTTCTTAGGGGACCTTTCTATGGAAGTCTCTGCTTCATTTCCCTTTCCCTTTATCCCTTTTTCTTTGGAAGAGGCGGTAGGTTTATCTTCAAGAGTCGAGCCAGCTCGTCCCATTGGTTCTTGTAAGATGAGGAGCTGGAGCTCAAGGGCTTCTTATTTTTCACCTCTCCCAGATGCCTCATGTAGAATATATCCGATTTGACATATTTTTTCTTGTCGTGTTGCCCTACAAATGAAGAGGCGAACCATTAGTAAAGCTATGAAATTGAATAATTATCAAACAATGAGGCGAACTGTTAGTAAATGGTTATTAACTGCTCTACCTTTGATAGCCATCAACTGGTGGTCACGAAGAGGTTTTGTTTCCCGAGTACATTCTTAAAGTATCTCTTCTCTGAGGGCAGCTCGTATATTACCTTGATGAAGGCCCACTCAGATGGCTCGAGTTCGAACAGGTCAATTGTAGTTGCATAAAGCACGGATTTGAAACAAAAAATGAAAGAATAAGAATGAAAAAGCAAAGATAACTTCAGCTAAGGCTAAACTCACTATACTCATGATACTGGGTCGACACAATTATCTCCGGGATAGCATTTTCCTCCATCATCTGCCAGCGACCCCTAACCCAGAACTAGGACGATTTCCAATTCTAGATAGAGGTTGGAGTCCCCCAGATGAAGGGAGAATGTGGGCCCCCAAGAGTTTTGCAATACCACCCCTTGTAGTCACTCTCGCTATTTGAGACTCAGGGTTGAAAAAGAGTTTGAAAAACATGTGGAGGCATATCCTCGTCAAGAGCGACCTCCTTCCAAAGAAGGAAGACCCCTGCTAGTTGGCTCCATACGTATGGGACTAAATGGGTTGGGGCCAGATTGTAGTACCTAAGGATATATCTAAAGAAAGTGTATAATGGCAACTTCATCCCCCCACTCAGAATTGCCTCGCTCACTGCTACACACCCCTCCCTAGGGAAATAAGCTCTATCCTCAGGGGTCGGCACGAACATCTCAATATTATAAGGGATTCTATACCTCTCCCTAAAGGTCTCCATCTCGCTTTTCTTTATATTCGTCGCCCACAGAGAGGTCTTCCCATCTAATACTATGGTCTATGGGGCCCCCCAACATCATCCATGCACTGTGAAGGCCCCCCATGGCCTCCATGATTCTCTCAATGGGAATCACAGGAAGTATGCCCATCTCAGCACAAATTAGTGCTATATTTGCTTCAGAAGACTCCCCAGATGCATACTTTTTTCGAGAAAATAGCCATTTAACGCAAATAAGATGGAAATTTTGAAAATGTTTGGTACTTACACAAGTTTTAGATGCTTGGAGACGGTGCAAACAGACTTGTTTGCCGAAAAAATGATGGATGAGGTACTGAAAAATTTTAGGGATTTTCAAACACTTAGAATTTTAACTTTCGCGAAGTGAAGAAAAAAAAGAAAGGTATGATTTTGGACTTTTATATAGATAGAATGAACGAACCTCCACCATTGGATTTTCTCCTATTACGATCTGGACCTTACATCTACAATTTCATCTGCCATGTCAAAACCAAATGATGCTTGCTCAAAATTTGAATCAAGGGCTTAGATGAAGCCATGAATTACATACTCCTTAAAGTCACGTAAGCCTCTCTAACTATAAGACACCATCATCATTGCGCATTAAATGCGCACATAGTACGAACCTTGTAAATCATACCACAGCTATTTTTATCGGGAACCAACATTTCTTTAAAATCATTAGAGCACACCGCCAATGTGCTTCAGTTTCATCAAAGAGGCTCAACATCTTACTCCAAAGGCCTCCCCTTGAACTGCTCAGCCTCATCACAGGCTTCAGTTTCATCAAAGAGCTCGACATTTTGCTCCAAAGGCCTCGCCTTGAACTATTCAACCTCATCACGGGCTTGAGTTTCATCAAAGAGGCTTGACATCTTACTCCGAGGGCCTCGCCTCGCATTGTCCAGCTTTATCATGAATTTCAACTCCATTAGAAAGGCCCCTCACTGTTGCTTCCACTTGAAAGTCCATGCATTATATGAATAATCATACCTAGACTTCAGGGATTGTTGTTACGCCTTGCAAAACTAGGACCCATACGTGGCCCCAGTTAGCCTACGTGGCAAGCGGTTCGGGGGCCTACATTTCATACACTAACAAAGATGACCCAGCTCCACACAGACGACCCTTTTTAAAAATTTTGAATGACCCCATGTAGAATAGATTGGCCGAACCCATTACATGCAGACCCCAATGTAAGAACCATCTAGGGCGAGGTAGTGACAATAATCTTGAACAGATCTTGTACCATGTGATTGATAAGACAACTCACTGCCACCACTGCCGTCGCAAACCTATTTGGTTAAGTCCAAGCCGCAAGCTAGGCTGTGTGAGTACCAAAGTAGCACTAGCATTTAAGACTGTAATTGATTGATGCCTACGATTAGAAAGGTCAATCATGTGGATGAGGCCACCTGCATTATTATCTAATGACCTTCACACTTAGTGCCAATCAAAGGTAATGCAAGTTTAAACTCTTAAAGCTATCTTCTTACCACAATTTTTAATAATTGAATTGAATTGCAGGGACTCCAACTGTAATATCTCAATTGACGTGAAATTCTTGTTTTGATTGAATTATGACGCAATTTTAACCTTATTTTTGACTACTATAAATACAAAACTTGTGCAAAACATTGGGAATCTCTTTCTTACCTCCCAAATCATACTCACATCATAAAATCTATCAATAAACGAGAGAGGAAATCCATATATGTTGGCGAGGAGAACAAATCTAGCACATGGATTGAATCAAGAATATCAAGAACTTGAAGACTCAAAGCTCGGGGATGAAGAACAATAATAAGAATTAGACTGAGACATCTCTTTTTTGTAGTTATAAATTTCGAGTGATGCTTTTTCATTCTTTTTGTCATTTTATCTTTAGAAACATGTTAAGCTAGATCCCTTTTTGTATTGGATGAAAACGAATTATATTATTTATTTATTTTAATTCAAGGCTAGTAGTTTAGTATTTCTTACGTTTCTTAATTAATTTTGTATTTCCATTACATTATTTAATTACATAGCTAGCAATTAGATAATTATTTACTAGTTATAGTGTTGCGAGACTTAAAATAAATCTAGAACGTTGCTAAAATTAACAGATGTGCAATAGATATGAGAAATAACATTTATTACGTGTACAATTATATGAATTATCTAAAATCTAATGCATATTAATTATTCAAATTCGCACTACGAATAGATTCGGGTCGTTATTAGAATATAATTAATTTATCTCGAAAAAAAAAGTTAAATGCATTAGCTTATCGATCGTCAAGAATGAGTGAATAAAACTAGATTACAAATCAAGAATTAAAATAGATACAATAGATGAACTCTAAATTCAATACAATCATCTATTCATTGATACAACCCCATTTTTATATTAATTTTAGAATAAGTTAGTACAATCACATCAAAATCTCTCTTGTGTTACATATTTCAAATTAAACACAAAGCCAACAAATTTTAATTGAATTTTATTCTCTATGGATTGATACTCTTAACTCATTAAATCTATTACTTATCAACGATCTTATATTCTTGCGAGATTTTATCGAACAATGACTTCATTGTTACATGGACTTATGATCATCATTACTCTAGACATTGGTAAAGATTTATTCTTTTATGACTTTCATAAGCAATCAAGGTGCTCAAACTCTTACCATTTGATGATATTTGTATATACTAGTCAAAATTGAACGCGCATTGCATGTTATTCTAAAATACTTTATAAATGCTGTAAAAATAATATTTGATACCAATTTGTTGGGGGAGATTTGATAAGTCTCAAATGAATTAAAGAAAATAAAGTTTAGGATAAAAATTTAAAAGAAGAAAATTGTACTCCCAAAATTCAATTACTATGATTCAATTTTTTTGTGATAATGAAATACTACAAATGAGTAACATTAATATACTACATTTGGTACACAAATTAATTACTAATACATAAATTTAAACAATCATTTCTGGATACATGAATAGAAATAAATTTATTTATAATAACTCAAGATTCATGTAGGTCAAGATTCATTGAGTAAAGATTAATGTGAATGTTAATTAATTGATAATTACTAACACGAAATTCATACATGATAAGGATTTTGTAGTATTTATTATATATTGAAAAATGAAAAGTAAGGTATTATTGAAATAATTGAATTGTAGTATGGTTAAAATCGTCCAAAAATGATTTTCACTTAATTTGATATTATTATTATTATTATTATTATTATTATAAAGATTAATGTGAATGTTAATTAATTGATAATTACTAACACGAAATTCATACATGATAAGGATTTTGTAGTATTTATTATATATTGAAAAATGAAAAGTAAGGTATTATTGAAATAATTGAATTGTAGTTGTTAACAAAACACGGGTCATAGGTCGTCCATATGGGATGACCCGACCCACAGGTCATTAAAAGGGTTGGAAGGAGTTATTTGAATTTGAAATTCAAACATACAACTCCCAAACCAACATTAACTCCCATACAACCTCCATTCATCATGCCTTGGAAGGAAGGAAAATGATGGTATGAAAAAAATGTGTAAAATTCATAAGGAAATTGACACCAAAATTAGAAAGTCCTTAGAACCATATTTTTGGTATAAAATCTCACAAAAATTGGCACTTACATTGTGAATAATAATCCCCCTCCATTGTGATCGGAATTGGGACCATTGGAGAAGAAATGCAGATTTTGGAGATTTGGAATGCAAGATGATTCAACCATCAAGAGATCTTGAAATTCATCATTTCAAGTAAGTTCCTTGACCTGAAATTCATGTTAAAGAATGCTGCAAATTCTTACATTGGTATCAGAGCCATAAAAGTTTTCCCTTGCATACTATATTGCCGTAAATGGAATTATTATATTGAAAAATGCATGTATGCCATTTT
>CAIGRN010079391.1:0-10575 GCA_903798345.1 Fraxinus anomala
GATATTATACTTCAACGTTTCTTTCCCTTCTGTAGAAGATTTATACATTGACTTGTTTCCTTATAGGCACAGTTACTCATTTTGGTAAATGCGTTAACCCATAAAATTTTGGACAATCAATTAGTTTTTGCCCCAGTGTTGGGATACACAGTGAGGTAGGCAAACCTTCGAGTGAGCCGATTGACCTTAGTGAGAGTGATGAGAAGACTTTTGAAGCTTTAGGGACTTTTACCAATCTCTCTGAACAAGATTTAGTTGAGATTATGGCTCATTCTAACATTCTTGATGATATAGAGTTGTCATGTCTGGAACAGTTTCAAACGACATGTTGCTCATCTCCAAATTGGTTATTCATAAACATTCGAAGGATATATGACTTAAGAGTCCCCTTTCATCATTGTTTCAAAAATATTATTTCCTCTTTAAATATTGCTCCTACCCAATTGTCTCCAAATGGGTGAGCCCAATTGGTTGGGTCTTTTTTGTTATGGGGATCCGCGGGTTTGGAAGGGGAGTTTGTGTTGGATATATCACATTTTATCTATCGTCCACTGTCAATGGAGACTCTCATGAGCCCTCAAAAGGGGTATTATTTTCTTTCTCCCCATTTTTCTAGGACCTGCCTAGAAATTATAATTACTTCTAACCAGGTGTATGATTAGAAAGAGAGTTTTTTTCTTTGTTCGAGGCAATTGGGGGTTTCACCCTAATGATCTCAACTCTTCGATTGTTACACCTCGAACTTATGATGAGTGCAATGAGAATTATTTTTTTATCTTTCTATTTAATTTTTTTATGTTCTTATTGTGGTATTATGCTATAGTGAACCACCCATTTTGCTTCAAAGCTCTTGGTGATCTCCGTGTGTTAATTAGCTTTTATCCTTAACTTGTCGCCTGAGGTTCGCAAAACTGAAGGACTGCTTCATCCTTTTAACTTGAATTTTTACAACACTAGTGTTCAGACTACTATGGGTAAATTTGCACAACAAATTCTTTTCTTTCTAATTTTGGGCATTTTTATTTTTGGCTAATGCCTAAATTTCTTATTCTTTTAAGTGTGGATTGATTTTGATGCAAATCCTTCTAAGCGTCAGAAGATTTCTTTGCCAAAGGTTTTAAGCTCTAGTGAACCTAAATGGGCTAGCACGTTCTTCTTGGGGATATGATCGTACAACCTCCCTCCCTTCTACGAGGTTCATGGGAACTGCATTCCCCTATACTGATGTTTTGGTTCAAGATTCTTTGTCCTTAGAAATTATGCCTCCTTCCCTACCCATCCATGCCAGAGTCCCCTCTAAAGAGAGAGAAAATGTCAAGTAGGTTTGGGCAGTTTTTGGATCCAAAAGTTTCTTCTTCTTCTTCTTCCAGTTTCGGGTCTTTGCTTAGTCCTCGCTGTTATGATGGGATGGATATAGGGATTTCATCCACACTTCCTCTCTTTGTTGCCCATACTGCAAGGTCATGTTATACCTATTTTAATCAGACTTGGGAAAAAATGGCCGAGGAACTTGCTCCCATAAAAATGGGAGAAATGATTGACCCTCATTTGTTTCTAGTTGTGGTATTACACCAAGACCAACAGGTGGAGTATGAGCTTTGTAATACTCCAAAAGAAGTTGGATCTTGTTGAGAACGAGAAAACACGGTATAAAAACGTGTGTAGAAATGCAGAGAATTACGATAATATAGAAACTGCTTTACTTGTTTATAATAGAAGGCTCTCCAAAGATTTAATGCAGACTAAGGTAGACAATCGAACTGATGCCGAACGAATATGCTGCGAAACTACCACGCTGGAGGAGAAACTTCAAATGGCTAAAGTCGATCACTCTCTTATAATACAAGGTCATAAAGAGGCGCGGGATGTACTGATTTTGCTCCGTAAAGATTTGGAAAGCAATGAAGTAAGACTTTTTACTGTGGAATTTGTAGTTGCCGAAATGAAGGCTTATGAATCCAAACTTTTTGAGGAATCTATGCAAGAAGGGGAAAACAAGGTTCTCGATATTATAAGGAGTTTTCATCCTAAATGTTACATGATTTTTTTAGAAGTTCATGATGGGGATGCCAGTGACATCTAGCCTTTTGAAGTCTCTTTTTAGCCTCTGGGGCTTCAAACGTTTCTCTCTTCCATTAAGCCTTTTTAGACTGTCGATTCTTAGATTATTCCTCCATGTGAGATTGCTACTACAACTAAGACAGTTGATACTCATATTTGACGGCTCAGTTTGGCCTTTCATTTGGTTGGGAGTACATTTTTCTTGCGCTACTTTAGTCTTTTATTGTTTGTTTGTTGTTGTTTTATACGAGTTCGTGTTAATTTTTCACTTATTTTTTCAATATCGTATTGTTTTCTCGTTTCGTGAATTGTTTGTTTACTTTTGGCCGTTAGCCATATTTCGTGTAATTGTATGTAAATAATTTTGTAATGTGACTCGTGAAATATACGCCATACAATATTGCATTGTGCAACATACTATTGAAATAACTTCTATTGCAATTTTCATTTACAAAAAATTTCCTATGTAGCTACATTGGATTTCTGTCATGATAGTTGCTTACTGAGGGTGAACATGAGCTCGACCTATATAGTTTTTCTTTTTCGGAATGGATTTCAATCAAACTCTCCCTTAGCAAAATTGATCTAGCCTTTAAACATGATTTTACTTTGGGATAGATGTTGCTTTCAATTATAGCTTTGTTGGTGGAAAGAGTCTCTTAATTTCTTAGAGAATCATTTGCGGAATTGACCTCGCCATTAATCACAATTTCACTGTAGGCCGAAAGAGGATCACCTTTCAATTTTTTGTTCACAAAACTGTTGCGACCTTATTTCGGGTCCAGCTTTGGTTTAACCATTTTTTCACCATGCTTTCCTTAGTACTTGCAAAGTTATCTTTACTGGTAGATAGGTTTTTCAACCCATTCTTCATAGCATCGGATATTTACTTTTCTAAAAGTGGCTTTTCAAGCATATTCCATTCGATTGTCAAGGTAGTATCGACTACAGGAGCCCTTGGTGCTTCTTTTCGTGGAGCGCTGAGGTAGCATTCGCATGCAATTGCCTGATTATCCCTAAACTTTAACTATTTTAGGGCGGGCCTTCCAAAGATTCCATTATATACGGACCTGCAATCTATAATTAAGAAGTCCATATACTCATAGAATACAGTTGGCTCCTTAGCTATCTCTATTGCTAGCGTAATCTATCCCCTTGGGATCAGACTATCTCCATAAAGCCAAAAAGGGGTTTAGCCTTAGGTATTCAGGAGTGATCCACTTTCATTTAGTCCAAATCACTAACAAACAAAACAGTTATAGAGCTACCATTATCCACCAACATACGACTTAGACTATTACGAGCTATTACAACTCGTAATATCAATGCATTATAGTGGGGATATATGATTTTCTGCTCATCATTACTATTAAATGTAATTGAAAGATGCAGTTTGAGGATTACCTTGAATCCAAAAGTTTTTTAGTGTGGGCTTTTTAACAGCTCGGGCATAATTCTTTTGCGCATTCATTGTTTTCCCGTAAACATAGGGACCTCCAATTATAGTATGGATCACTTTCACAAGAGGTCGACATTGTGGGTTGCTTGCCAACCCTCACGATGAATTCGCGTGCCTTGACTTACCTCTGTGGCCTCGTCCTATCTCGTTTGAGTATGGGGAATTTCGGCCTTCAAAACTCTCATGCATCTCGCCTTGTTGACTTTATAGCTTTGCCATCATAATTACCGCAAAACATTTGTCCATGTCATGATCCCTGCTATAATGAAATTTATAAAATTTACCTTTCAATTTTTAAGGTGCATATGTCGAGGCTTTTCCTTCGAGAGCTCTCCCCTACTCTATCTTCCTTTGGTTCTTTATAGTATATTTCTTCCCGATTTTATTTTGTATTAGGCTTACAAGCTGGTTCTTCTTTGATTTCACTAAAGAATGATAGATACTCATCATCGTAATCTAACTCATATGACCATGTATGTCGATTCTTAGATTCCTCGTAAATAGGATTGTTACAAGAGGATCAAACTACTCACTCTTCGATCTTCTTAATGACTACACTTCCCATCACATGAGGTAACTTCTTTCGAAAAGCTCTATCTGGCATGCTTATTCATGTGCCACCACTTGCGCTACATCTTTGGCTACTGTCGTAGGGTTTTGACACTTGCAGACTACTATTATCGTTGTAAAAGGGCTATCAGCTAGACCCATTTCATTTTTTTCAAATTTACCATGCTCGTTGATCTTCGTGTTCTCGACTTTGCTCGTAGAGAAGCATTCTCCACTATTAGTGCCTTTAAACTCTTTGCCATCTCCTGCATGGTTTTGGCCGTAGACATTTTCTTCTATAAGCGACGCTATGTGGGAGAAAGGTTGGCTTGTATTTCTGTTGAAATTTCCTCTCGTTGCCTTTTAGGATTAGCATCACTGTCCACCGAACAATCGCTACATTCTCTGACCTCTACCTCTAATGCTTTCATCTTTTTTTGAATTTTTCTTCGATCTGACTCATCCTGTTAGATCTCAAAGATTTCAAGGTTTCTTCAGTCTATAATAAAATTTTATGATTTACTTTGTTCAAATTTTCTTACAGACGGAGCCAATTTGTTGATGATTGAAATCTGATCAACCAATCCTCTCACATAGCTATGACTTTCACCTCCTAAATTCACCATCTTTGATGCTCAAACTTGAAGCTAGAGGAAAAATGCTATTTGGGAGGGAAATATTTGAATTACATGTCTCTCTCTTCAAAAGTGGTCGTATTTATAGATTTTTCTTCAAGCTTTGGGTAATTCAATCATTTTGGAAAAACGATAGATGGTGGCCTCCTATTTGCTTACTTGTATTTGATTATGTTAATACTATCACATTTTATTCATTGACCCATAATGGTTATGCTTGTTTTAATGTACATTTTATCGATAATAATTGTCTATTACATTAAAAAGGTTAGCTCTTGTCATTTACTTGAATATCCATGTAATGGTCCAAATTTGTATGAGAATTTATTACAAGTTTTCAATGATTTGACGTTATACATAAATTATTTAGCTTTTGTTTTAATAATTTTAAACCTCGTACTGGATGCATTGATATTTTAATTAGAACTCTTCAATCCCAATTTGATGCTTAATTATTTCATATGCAGTGTGTTTGTCATATACTTAATTTAGTTGTGCAAGATTGTTTGAAATTAATAACACCCCTAATTTCTAAAATAAATGAGGCTATTAACTATATTACTTCTTTAAATTCTCGCAACAAGAATTTGGAAAAAAATTGCAAAAAATTTGGAATGAGAAAAAGAAAGTTTCTTGATTACATTCCAAACATATGGAATTCAACGTTTTTTATGCTAATGTTGCGTATTGACTATTCAACGCTATTAATGTTTGGAAACACCACATAACTACTACACTATAACTATCACATTTCAAAATTAACAAACTGGTCAAATTATTTCAAAATTTAGGTGTTAATTCCAATTAATATTATATAATATACAACTAATATAGTTTAGATGTGTATACAATTGACATACATTATATCTCATCCCCCACCCCATGGACCCCTACTCACCCTAGAAAATTTCTAGAAATTGAAATCCTTCTCTAGATATTACACCCATCCCCATGGAACCATCCTCATCGACCCCACACCACCTCCTAATTTTTTTTTTCAAAAATTGAAAACCTTTTTTGGAGATTACACCCGACCCTAAGGAAACCACCCCCATTCCACCACCTCATCTCGCCTCACCTGTAGAAAATTTTTAAAAATTTAAAACGTTTTCTAGATATTACACCACACCGACGGACTAACTGTGTTCTTCGTGACCATATTTATTGTTTATGACCAGACATTTGTTATATATGACTAACTGATATCAAATTTGTCTTAAGTGTAACTGTCTGTTGCTGTCTAATTTGTGACTGTATATAACCAAATCACTAATATGTGTTAAATGTGACTAATTGTGAACCAATTTTTCTAGTGTGATTAACTGTGATCAAATTTGTTTTCTGTATGACTGTCTGTGACCATCTAATTTGTGACTATATGTAACCAAGTCACTAACTTGTGTTATTTGTGACTAACTAGTGATCCAATTTGTCTTCAGTGTGACTAACTGTGTCTAGATTTATTTTTGATTTGACTATCTGTGACCAGGTCAATCTTAAATGTGACTGTATGACCAAGTCACAACCGGCCACAATTAATACAGAATTGATCACAATTAATCACAATAAACACATACTTGGTCACATTGGGTCACCATAAATAATCTGCATATACCGCAGACCAGCACCACAATCTACCACCAGTTACCACTACCATAACTTCCAATACACCACCACTACTAGCTTCAACTCAAATCCATAGACCATAAATACTACATTCACCTCAAATGCACAACAAAAATACCACCACAATCACTTTTACCATTACCTTCAACAAACACCAACCACCACCGACATCATTGCACTACCACCACCACTTCCACCACATGTAGATCAACACAACTAAAGATCTACACACCACCCCCATAGATTTATACACACCATGCACACTAGGAACAATTATGCCGAAATTTCCCTATCCTTTGGCAATTCATCACCTTTCCCATGATCATGTTCTCATTCAAGACGAATTAGTAGAAAATCGAAGTCACATCCAAAATCTACAATTATTTAGAAGTTTAGAACTCAATTTTAATTTCTTATTTCTATCTGCAATTTTCATAGGGATGATACCATTACTAGGAACAATGTCCGCCACAACTTTCCAGTGCTTTTGCTTCATATTCCCTCTACTCAGGTCAAGGTACCGCTTATCCCACACGTTAATTAGCACCGCTGTTGGATCGCTAATAGAGCCGTGCTTCCGATAGAGAATTCACTTGGT
This sequence comes from Fraxinus anomala, assembly GCA_903798345.1. Classification (NCBI taxonomy): domain Eukaryota; kingdom Viridiplantae; phylum Streptophyta; class Magnoliopsida; order Lamiales; family Oleaceae; genus Fraxinus; species Fraxinus anomala. The sequence continues at coordinate 6,929 of CAIGRN010079391.1, forward strand.
AGGTCTATTAACCGAAATTATGACCTCCTCCTCCACCACTGTCTCTACGTGGTCAGTGAGGTTTAACTCCTTATCCACCATTGCCTCATCGTATTCCATGGCATCTGAATCAAACACCTTAGTTAAATCATAAGCCACCCATAGGCACTCTCCCAATGTGAAAACATACTCACAAATTAGGCCTCAACGTTGCCCGTGAAGCATTTGATGACATTATTGGAGTAGAGAAGTACATAACCACCAACAACCTCCTTGTTCGTTGCTGTAGAAGGGACGGGTGTGGGTCTATCGCACGCAGTAGCTCTAGAGAGAAGGGTGGGTGGATGAGGGTGAGTGCTAAAGAGAGAGATGGAAGAGAGAAAGAAGAAAATGAAATTGGTTGGGATGAATGGGAGCCGGTGGGTGTGGTGGATGGTTATATAGATTAGGTATAATCGAATTATTATTATAATAATTAAAACCTATTTATCTCTTTATTTATGAAAATTAGTTTTCAAATGTAGGTTTCTAGGTAATTTTCCCTTAATGTTTACGTTAATTTGAAGCAAACCCAATTTCATGTTGAAGATTCAGATTGGAAAATTGCATTTAAGGTCATGAAATTTTCTTTATTACCCAACAAGTTGTTTGGTACTTTTACTATTATTAGACATTGCTAAACAATTCTCGAGTTACTGGTATGATGAATTTTTTACTCAATTTCTTTAGGCGATGGAGAAAAGTTTCGAAACTATTACTAAAACATGCCAGTAATTTCCACGGTGGCAGCTATGATGGATCCTTGCATTAAATTATTTGGAGTCCAATGTGCTATGGAAAAACTTTCAGAAAGTTTTAATTTGAATAAGAATTGAAGTTTCATTATTGAATCGTATAGTTTCTATTTAAGTAAATATGAAAATGATGAGCGTGTTCATTCATCTATAAGCTCCGCTACAACTTCTAAATGTAACTCTTTTTTTTAATATATCGAGATAGCTAAGAAATGTTACGCTGCTATAATATTTCTAACATTGACACCAACACTATACCTCGTGAATTAGAAAGAAATATCAATTTGATCACTACAATATATTTTCGGAGGATGAAGTATTAAATTTAGGTATCTTAAAATGATGAAAAATAAATGAAATATCGTATCCAATAATATTTCAAATGACCGAGATCTACTAACACTTTTGTAATACCCCATTCGTATAGATAACAATATACAATTGATGACTCGACCTAGACATCCAATTTCACACACACCTTTTTTTTTTGATAAAATGAAAGCATCTCCACAAGTATATCCCAAAACCAAAGATCATAAAATCATAGTCCAAAATATTTATCTCGAAGTTGTAAAAGTATCTACATGTCATTTCAAAAGTCATACAGAATCCCCAAAATATAATACAGCTGGAGTCCACAAAATAATCCTACAGGTCGTCATCCATGTACATCGAAATCTGGAAACCCGTAAGAGCTTCACAGCTAACCATGCCTTCTATGAAGTTCCATGCTCACCTACAATGCAAGAACTAAATACGCTAATTCTCAGTAAGCACAAATCATGCATGACATGGGTATGGGTCATAATGGTATATGACCCCGTGCTATTTACTTTAAACTTTATGCTAATGATGTATCATGCTCAAATATTCATCAAAATCAACTCGAAATAATTTCATTGAAATCATTCATTGGGCCATTNTCAGTAAACAAAAATCATGCATGTCATAGGTATGAGTCATAATGGTATCTGACCCTATGCTATTTACTTTAAACTTTATGCTAAGGATGTATCGTGCTCTAATATTCGTCAAAATCAACTCAAAATAATTTCATTGAAATCATTCATTGAGCCATTGACCTACCTACTATGCACCGGATAGAGCTCTGCACACTATCAATATCAATAATCAATAATCAAATGGCCAATATGACATCGACACCGGCGAGTGGACCATCCTCTTGTAACCACTAGAGGCCATCCCCTAACTACCCCTATGATCACCCCAAAAGTATCCCACCCGACAATGCCAATAATCATAATATCACAAAGGCACAGTCGAGTGGTCCACCCTCCTATGATCACCAAAGGTCCATCCCCTATCTACCTTTGCAACCAACCAGGAAGTATCACCAACGGTACAAAAACATATCACATAAGCATGCCTCACATACCTCGGTGTCCTAGTAGTGGTTAATAAAATATTTTAGGAGGAAAACTCAATTTTACAATCATGTTGTGCATGCTAGATTTTCAACCATGGACGTATATCATGCATGAAGATGAAAATGCTCACGAATGACTTAATTAAAATTGATATCAATATATTCTGAAACCACATACTCAATGATCATAACCATTATATGATATACAATGAACTTCTTATCATAGTTATGTAAATATTCCAACATTACTATATCGCAAATACTATGTTCTTGCATCATAGTTGCAAATGAATTTTTACTTACATTTTTGTCCTTGTGTGTGCACTTCTACAGAGTGTAGATCGATCTCTTTTCTCACTTAAAGTTGGAAAACTACTTGTATTACCATTTAATATTAAACACAATCCCCAATTTGATAACCTTAACACACACAATCATGTACTACGTCCATTCATGCCATACTGATTTAGATAACATTATCATTTCAAGTTACCGATCGTATTACAAACTAGTCCCATAAATTTCACTTTTCTCGAGTCCAGTTATGAATGTCAACGTCATCCAATTGTTGTCAACAACCTTGCATTTCTTAAAATCTATTTTCTAGGTCTAAAAGATAATTAACAAACATGTAAATGTTAAAACTACATTAAACACGCAAATGGACAGAACATGTTTTCAGGTTTTAGTTGCTGTCATGGCTCGTTTCATCCATCTTTTCACACCCTCAATAACATTAATTACTTCCCAAACTTTTAACACACTTATATAAAATATATGTGAAGGTAAATATGTTATTACGTTACCATAAATAGAAGGTTTACAACCTAAAAATCAGTCTTTTTTTATCGAACACCAAATCAGGCAATTTCCCTATGACCGGCTTCAATTTCCATTGTATTAGCATGCCACCAATTAAATTCTAGGATATTAGAAATCCTTTATATCCTTCTAACTTTCATATAAAGGCATTCATATATATAGCTACAAGTTATCTCCTATGTATTATCCCAAATCAAAGGTTGAATATGCAGAATCCAGCAACTATGTAATTCCTGTCCTCACTTATTTTATTAAATATATCTCCAACAAATTTTCTATGTTTTTGCCATAATAACATCCCAAAGACTAACCCCAAAAAAATATCAAGTAATTTCAGGGGCTCAAGAGATTGTAACACCTTCAAAACATTGGAAATGAACTTCAAAATCGTGAGCGAAACTCACTTATTTAGAAGTTCAGTTTTTAGATTCTTGTTTCTGCTTCGTCTGCTTCGTCTGTTTCCTTTGCTTTCTCTTTCACTTAGGGTCACTTGGAAATAACTTGAAAGGCTACGTACCATAGTAGGAGGTATATATAGATTCTTAAAATGGTTTGGGGTCGTGACTCTTGCTAAGGAATTAAGAAAATATTGTAGGTAGCTAAGCATGACATGTGTTAAGTAGGAGGTGACTTCTTCCAACAATATTTGACTTTTCTCTTCCCCT
>CAIGRN010079416.1:0-14088 GCA_903798345.1 Fraxinus anomala
GGTATATGATTCCTGAAGTCATTATTCAAGGTATTTCTTCACATTAATAGATTTTCCCCAATACAATGTTTATGTGTCTCAACTAATAATACATGCACAAGTAAAAGAACGCACTATAAACTAATTATTACATATAGTTCAGATAACAACTATCTTAGTACTTCAAGCATCGATCCTAATAAAAGATGAAATTGTAATGATTATATGAAAGGATGATTATTTTTGTTAAATCATGATAAGCAAATCTAATTTTCAAGATTTGTGTTCATTCTATCATTCGAGAAAGATTTATTGCTAAGTCTTCATCATTATAAGGTGAAAATGCACAAGAACAAAATCTGTTTAGAAGATCAATTCATAATTGCATGGTCAAAAATGTACACATCCCTGTTTGCCTTGGCGATGGAAATCTTACTTTGTTCAGTAAATGTCATCTCACTTTGTGCTGTATTATTCAAGTCGTATTAAAATTTTGTCGAACTAGAAATGAAGCTTGGATTTGCTCCAGTTTGATCCTTTTCATTTTGGTGCCCAATTGCTTCCAGCAATAAAAAGCTACCCGAATTATCACCATCAGATTGCGACCTGTTGCAGTATTAAAGTGCAAGATTTATGGATGCATTCAAGCTGTATTCGATTTGCCAGAAAATAAAATGAGACTGCAGTTGCATCATGGAAGAGGCTATGACTGACCTGTCCAGCCCTTAAATCTATATTCCTTCCAAGAAATTTGTTTTAAAATTTTATTTATTTTTTTATGTAGAATCTTGCTTCCTTTTACACAACACTCAGCATTGATGTAGATATTGTTTTACAGGGGGGACATGGTTCAGGTTCTTTTTCTTGTGAAATTGCAAATCATTGTTCAAAAGTATTTTCTGTATGGGAATATCTAATTATATTTGAATGAATGTTCATCAACCCATTTTATTCCCCTGCTTTGTAAATCTTCAATACCAAATAAACTTTTCATTCTTGCGCCAAAATAGCTAGAAAACCGGTAATTTTCAGTGTCAGTAAACGTCGATAACAAGGGTATAAATCGCTAAATTATTCATCAGCACAAGTAAAAAGGGGAAGAAATCGAGTTACATATATCATAAGAATTACAGCATTACAACATTTCTATATCTAAATCTACGGCCTTTTTCATCTTTTGTCTACAAAAACAAAAGGATCAGATACAAAGTATAAAATTAAACAATCAAGAAAAGAAAAATAATGAATGATCATAGGGTGAATTACTCCTTTACACTAAGAGCTGATTTCAAGGCTCCCATACCTAAATAGCAAGAGAGGAAGGCCTCTCCCACGGCAACAAACCTGTTGAAACATCAACCAAATTGGCCAAAACAAAATCTCTCAACCCAGTGTCCCAAACCTCACAAAATTTGATTGGCCAATCAGGCGGTTCAATGGCATCCGTCCCTAACCCGGGTGCTCGGTCTCTTGAACCCTCATTTTGGTTTTGTTGCCAGTCAGCGACATATGTAGCAACCCTTCTGTAAAACTTTGCTCGAAATACCTCCCACACTTGGTATTTATAGTGATTAATTACTGCAGTGCTCTGATGTAAATTCAGATACTTAAATCCCTTCCTCAAGTGGAAATGGTGCACCACATTGAGGAGTGTGGTATCTAGCGCGTCTGGTCGAAGGATTGATTTATGCCTCTCGGGACTCTGAAGTCGACAAGTGTAACCTACTGTAACTCCCTTCGAGGGTGGAGAGTTCAACCCCGAGGGTCCAAAGCTGTGGCAAGAAGTTCTGATTTCAGCAATACTTCTTGACGATGACGAAACATTTGCTACTAAGGTGCTAAGTGAATTCTGCCCCGCGTAACCCAATTTCCTGAATCTTTTGTGTCTTGGTGTTGAATACGGAAAGTAGAAGAATTCGTCTACATCCATGAATGAAACCCAATTGCATTCATCCTTTGCTCTCAAAACACAATGCGAAAACCCTGCTTCTTGCGTCTTAATCCATGGCCATACGTGCCTACTGACATTGTAGTCCTCTAGATCAAGTTCCCTAATAACATCTTCAATACCATCATCACTGTTATTATCGTAAATGAACCACCTCTCGACTCCAAGCCAAGCATGGTACATAATCCACTCACGAAGAGCAGACGCCTGGTTCCACACCATTGTACACACACAAAGCTCGTACTTGCCCTCACTCTTCTTCTTCTTCTTCTCCTCCTCGGACTTGAGACCAGAAATCTTGGCCACAGAAGGCACAAGCGCACGCTCTTGAATTCGAGAACGACCATAGGGTATCATTCCAACAGTCACTCGTATTCCTCGTGCCTTATCCGGATTAGCTTGTACGCTCCGTGGCAATGAACATCTCACAACCTCCTGAGCAGCTGTCAAAGCTTTAGTCCTCAGCATAAATCTCCCATCAGTTTCCCAACTCCCAAATCCGAAATGGCAACTGAATTGCCTCGGGTTGGATTCTCTGTCCGACCTCAAATTCAATCCCTTCACAAACACCACAGCAGTATCCCTATCCAAACTAGCTGCATAAACCAAATTTTCCCAAGAATGAACCGTCTGATTATTAATCCATAACCCAGTATCTTCCTCCAAGACTCCATTTTTACCACTCCTCCCCAAATTTACCACAGTTGAATAATTCACAGATGGAAGTGAGCACCTCACAATTGACCTAAACTCATCATATTCATCTACAGACAACACATTTTGCTTAACCAAAATAGCCCTATCCCTTTCTCCAGAACTCCCATTACTACGACTTTCCAATCCATTTTCACCATAATAAACACATTCCAATTCTTTAGCACTTTTCTTTATCAACCCATCTTTCTTTAAACTGCTTACTAACAACAAAACATGATCAGGGAACAAAACCCGGTTCTCTATTTTCCATGGAAATGTAAAAGAATCATCAAACTCTTGGATTCTTTTAGCAAGATTCGAACTAGAAGAAGCTAAGCTTGAAACCACTAAAACCGGGCGAAAAGCCGAAGAGTTTAAGGGAATCGTATAAGATATAAGATACAGAAACATAAAGAAGCTGAAGCACAATACAAAAGATCTTAGGGAAAACAAATATACAGAAGTATATGATGAATAATATGAGGGTCTTAATATACGTTTTCTCTTGCGTGAAGAATCCATTTAATTTCTAAGTGAAATTAATGCAAGAATTGGATCTGGTTTAAGGTTAAGATTTAAGAATGTAAGAGAAATATTGTTTAAAGTTCAGATCTGGGTGTGCCGACAGTGGTGTGCTCTTTTTCTGGTAATCGGGTAATTGCCGGAGAGAATAAAGGGAGGAGAAAAGTGTGGACGCGTTGGATTGGCTGGTTTTTTTTTTTTCGATTATTCTTTGTACAAGTTAATTATGAGTTTTTGTTGGTGTTGGACTAGTAGATATACCTGTCCTGTCCACACCACCGAGTAAAACCTGATTCTTGCGTGAAATAAGGAATACAAGTTCACGCGGAAAAGAGAGCATGTCGTGAGGAGACTTGTTAAGCGGTGTTGTTTGATTCTTAGTACTAAGAAGGTTTGACTCGAAAAATGTAGGGTGCCTAGCCGATTGAACAGTGTTGCCATCCGTGGACTGGTCTACCTTCAAATTGACTACATTAAACTTGACATTATAGCTTGCAGCATAGACCTATCTCAACTCGAACTGTCACAATGGCCGAGCAGCATAGGCCTATTGTGGGTCACGCTATATTTTTCGTAAAGTACATTAGCAAGATTTTTTAGTGATAATAACAATTGCTTCAAACAATGAAAACAACAAAAGATGTGCTTCAAATCTCTGGAGTTTGATAGCACTACAAAAATCAATTACAATTTTCAATTTATTTGTGGTCCATATAAGTCAATTAAATTTGGTATCATTTTAGTTCCACTTGCCCATTTAAGCCATGAAGGGGACTCAATGCAAATTAGTGACAACCATTGATGGGTTTGCAAATTAATTTAGACTAAGATCCAGAAACAGTCGAAAAAATTCGATTTGCTTTTGCAAGTTGCTTTTTATATGGATTAAAAGAAATTTTGGTTATGTATAGCCATTTTTTTTTCCACATAATGCAAACGAGATCAAGAAATTAAGAGTAACGTAAACATCGACGAAAAAATAATTACTACGACAAAAACATCAAGAAATTAAAAGTAATGTACACACCGTAAAAGCAATGTCACACACAGACATAAAATGACTTACACAAGAAGCCAGAAATAACATAAACTTTAATTGTAATAGAAAAAAAAAAAAAATCGATAATATATTATTTAATTGTCCTCTTTTTCTTAATTAGAAGTCTGTTATCCTTCTATTCTCATTCCATTTGGAAGTGTAATCCGTAATTAATATTAATATTGTGATTGATTACCAACTACTACTTTTTAATTGTTTTCTTTCATCGCCAGCTAAAGAAAACAAAAGGAAAGAAACAAAATTAATAGTTGCCATTATGGAAGACTCAAGGTCGGAGAGATTTCCTCTATTTTGTCTAATTCTTTTATCTTAAAAATAGTAAAATACTACTTGTGAGCAAAGAGTTAATATATTCCATTTGAATAATGAGATTCTATAATCGAGTCAAGATTTTCGAATGTCGAAGGCATCATTGAATATAATCAACGGCAGGTGAAAAAATAGCTTTTCCTATTAGCCAATGGTGAAATGCTACTTGGACATTATGTATACTAAGGTATAAACCCTGATATATATGTAGAATAATCATTTCATCTTTAATTCAATTGAGTTGATTTTTTTTAATAAATTATATTTAAGTGTTCAATCGACTAGTAACTATTCATTAAAAGTTTTGGTATCTAATAAAGTACTTCATGAGGACTAGGACTGCAAAAATGTTCTTAATCCACATAATTATACTTAGAAAATTATAAATCGTTTTAATTAATATTGTAATTTGTAAGGCACCATGTATCAACCATTAACGAGTAATCCTAATGTGGACAGATTTGATTAGGAAGATGCAGAAATAGTACTTCAAGATTCATTACGTGTCCAAAGCCTTTCGTTCTTCTTNGATTCATTACGTGTCCAAAGCCTTTCGTTCTTCTTAGCATCTGTTATTTTTGGCACAGATATGTATCTCACAACATCATACATATTTTAATACATAATATAAAACATATGACTTGAAATTCCTTGGCCAAGGAATGTCAATTTGAATAATTATGTGGCCATGTACGTGCCAGGGGGATAGTTGGCCCTGTACGTGCAGCATGGTCCTGTCAATTTTTTGCTTATCATGGGAGAAGCTCATGTGATGTCGGTCCAATGATTAATAATTAGAGAACTTAATTTAAATTAGAGCTGGCATTAGGTAGCCGAAAAGGTCTATTAACCTATACGCCATATTAATTAAAACATCAAATTTTTAAACTTTTTAGGTTTGTTTTGAACTTACAATTAATCAAATCCGTATCCTTCACAATAATAGTTGCCGATAATTCCCTGTGGATGCGCCTCATAATACGGGTAACTTCGCCAAAATGATAGGCTTTCTCCCCCTTTTCGCTGGTGCAAAGAAGAATATGTTGCCTGGAAAGTGACTCAAAATTTCTAGATTAATCATATTTTTTTGGAACCTCAAATTATGTCTAACCACAAAGTCTACTCAGCGTTGTGACGTCTCTATCCACCTATATAGCACCTACACGTTATGAAACCGTTAGAATGCAAAATTGATGCCTCGAAGGAGGTGCAAAACTTATCTGCACTTTGACGATCATTCAAATTGTAGAAATTGGATGCGAGAATACAAGTTTGAATTTATTTGATTTTATGTGATTTATATTGGTATTTACCAAGTGCAATGTGATATAAAGATTTTCAACTTTCTAATGGTTCTTTTTCTCTTGTTTGTTGCCAATGAGCGGATGGCCGACATTTTCCTATCACGTACTCAAAGTAGGTATTTGAATGAGGTCACTTCCACAAGTGTTTCCTACAAGGTAACTTGAGATAGCAATTGTCAGAGGCGCCAAATTGTTTCTTGTCTGATCTCATCAAGTCATTAATCTTTCTTTATGTGGTGAGATGATGTGTGACATTTCGACAAGATGGCTTGACACCTCATTTGTCAGGATACCTCGATATGCAATGTCTTTAACTAAATATATGCAGCAAAATATCTTCGACTCAATGTCCTATGCTCATCAACGTGCATGCTTCCTCCTAGGACCCCATGGGGCTCTCTTATTGCCTAGGCATCTAGCCTAGACTCTTCGTCATGTGGCTTCGGCCTCAAACTTTGGAGTCTTTAGAGTCCGATCTTCCATAATCGATTTTAAACTTATATCATGCATATTCCTTCCATAAGATCATGGAAGCTTCATCACATCTTTTGAAGCTTCGTCATATAATGCTTAGCTCCTCGAAATGAAAAGGTGTGGTATCAACCCTTTTGCTGAATGCCCGAACTACAATTAGATTATCATACTTCTTCACCTAGCTCATCCTAATTAAGCCAACACTTTCTCCAGCTGAAATACGTTTTTCTTACTTTTAAACAGAAAATGAAATTTTTTTAAGTAATCCACGCTATTGTCCGAATAACTAATTTCCTTATTTTCAACTTTCATCAAATAAAAAAAAAAAAAATTATTGTAACAACCACTTAAGGTAAGACTTGCCCTTGAAATTGTCTTATTAGAGGAGTGTGCTCAAAGTGCTTACCAACGAGATATTTTAATACAATTAAATCGTTAAATTATAACCCTCTTCAATCATCTTACGTCCATGGCGGCCCGCTCAAAACTAGTCTTCTATTTGAAGTTGTCTTCCTTAGATCTTTGGTATAAAACAAAAGACAGTTGGCTTAACTATTTATTTAAAAACTGACTTGACTTATAAGTGAATTTTTATTAACTTAGCCAAACATGTTCAATCAAAGTTGGAAATGGTGATTGAATGATTGACCTCAAATGGAAAAATCGTCTGATAGGAGACAATTTGCGTAGATGAAGCCGAATAAACGAATCTCCTTCAACTGAGCAGCCAAAATGCTGTTAATTAACGTTAATTTAGTGGAGACAAAAGCTTGACTACACCGAGCTGGGCATGTCCAGCACATTTCGACAACCTTACAAATTCTTTGCATTCCAATTTTCTTGCATTTTTGGTGTGGACCCCTTTGTATCGCAATTTATTTACTGACACTTATTCCAATACCTGAGAATATCGTATGATATATGATTTGATTCAATAGCTTTAGATTTACGTACATGAGCATACTTTCGATTCTGAAAAAAAATTGGGTATCGTACTAAATATCACTTTAACAGTTCACGAATTACAAATTTAACGGCTTTTAAGTTACCGAATGATTGTTACTTATCTGTTTTTAGTTTTGACCCTATGTGTGGAATTAATCAATCAAAAGTAGCAAATCACTTTTAATTGTTTCTATATGATTAAGCATACAAGTCCAACTATCCTATATTCGAATACCACAGTAATAAAAAAAGCAATAATAAATACCAATATGACGACAGAGAAACCCCAACTGGATAAAAACTTCAGGACCAAGCTACCTCCACTATAAACAATAGTGATTTACAATAAGATACTGCCTAGCCATTTCTACTAGACTTCCCAATCTAATTCATGTAACCTCCAAGATCAGTTAAACCCACCAGTTCCCGATCTTCTACAATTGTCTCTTTCAAGTAGAATTCCAAGAACATCTCGTTCTTGTGCTTTTCCTGCGCTTGTAGTCTAGTCTCTCTCAACTTCCAACAATCTCTGAAATTCTACTGAGAAAGTACATTTCTATGACCAATAGGAAGTAAGTAGTATTTTAAATTCGATAGGTTTGATTTTTTCCCAAATATGTGGTTTTATGATCTCAAGAAGAAAAGATAAAATTTATGTATGCATCGGCTCTTGAATTTTCAAAGAATAATATGAATATGTTTAGAGAATAAGCACAATGAACCACCCCTCAATTCTTGCATAGACTTGGATATTTATAGGAAACGGTAATTAAATTAAATAGACCGGAAAAAATACTCCAAAATAACAAATTAGTATTTTCCGAATCTACCTCTCTCGAGCTTGAAGCTGACGACAAGCGAGCGATACACAATTTGTTTTTGCCGCTTGAGCACCAACTGAGCGAAAAGCTAGCGGAAATGCGGTTTCATATTTCTCTTCTTTTCATGCTCAAACCCTAAACTTTAAAACTCAATTTGTACAAATTGCACCCTAGATCCTTGACTTTTACAACACCTTACAAATTAGTCATTTCGTCCACAAAATCGTCAACACTAAAAACCTAACATATTGGATTTTATTCATATGGTGATTTCAAGAAAACCGCATTCGGTATGATACATTTGACCAGATTTAACCGTGAAATATGTGTCCATTGTCTTGTCTAATTCAAAATAGTAAATATACCCAAAGATTCTAGTCGAATCCCTGGGAAATTAATTCTTTATCAAAGAATGATAGTTAACTGATATTTTACCGAATGAGGTCCATGATCACAAGGCCGTTTCCACATGCATTAAACCTTTGAAGCAAAGAGAATTTCATTCTAACCCACTGCTCTAAAAGAATTAATATAGGCGTTTGAAACACTCCATTAAGGCATCAGTGTGCTCGGGCTTCCCAACAGAGACCCGAACATAACCAGACAGCTCTTTATTATTGTAGTGACGAATCATCACAGCCATTTTCGCAAGGTCTTCCTGTAATAAGCAGCATTGCCAATGTGACTTTTATTTTTCCCAAGTGAAGAGATGAGAACACAGCATACATGCAACAATTTCTTATTGTATTTCGATTTCATTTGATATAGTTTCTGAATTAAAAAGGAAATTCTGCATGTACAGTTTGGATTTAGAAATCAAGGCCAAGAGAATAACAAAAATAGCACACATAAATAAGCCAAAAGCAATACAGGTCCAGAACTTAATGGAATTAAGGGGAACAAAAACAGAATATATAAAGACCAACAAGAACCCTGAAAGCAAAGCAAAGTTTTGTACCTTCAACTTCTTAGCATCCATTCCAGATGTAACCTCACAAAGAATGAAATTAGAATAGCTCGGATATGGATTGAGAAATGGTACTTCATTCAAAAGTTTAAAGAGTCGATCCCTTTCTTGCACCAAAGCCACTTTAACATTCTGGAATAGATAGTGTGATAAGTAGTAACATTCAAAGTCAAAGATAGGTACTTTATGGACTCTCAAGGTCTACAAACAAGAGGCAATTGCCAGACAAGTTTTTGTTATTGTACCTCTAGATACGCAGGATTCTTTAAGGCTGCACATGCAGAAATTTCAGCAGCAACGGACACATTATATGGTTGTTTGGCCCTCCATAAATATTCAATAATGCTCAATGGAAATGCTCCATATCCAACTCGAAGTCCTGCTAAACCTGAATCGCCAGGTATTAATAACAAGTGTGAGTGATCACAAATTTGCACAAACACGTACGATTTTACAAAAAATATGTCAGTCTGTTAAGGATGAGGATAGGATTAACTCAGAGGCAAGAACCAAATGAAGCTATCCATTAAAACTAAAGAATGAGCAACTATAAATAGAAGTATTGGACTCAGGAAGTTGCTTCAAATTTTGATGTGATTTTGAGATGTGCATATTTAGTTCAGAGATGACAAAGTTTAGGTCTCTTTTGAGGTTAGTATCAGTTTCTTGAGGGTTCTTTACATTTCTGAATGCCGTGAAATCTCTTAGGGACTTCGTAACTAAAATCAGTATCATATATTGCAAGATTAACTTGAATCCCTAGGCTATTCTCAAAATATGTTTTGGATTCATACAAGGAAATTGTTCTACTAAACAAGTCTTAGTAACTTAGTCTTATGGTTACTAAAGTGGAAAGTAGGTACCAGATGGCATAGGTAATTAGTTGGAGCCTACATATGAGCCTGCAATCTTCCATCATCAATTTTAAACCCATAGCACGCTTAGCTCTTCCATAAAATTACAATTTTACATCCTTTGAACATTCATTTTCCATAATGTCAGCTCTTTGGAATAAAAAGGTATGGTACCAGCTCTTTTGCTGAATGTCCGAAGTACTATTAGATTCTCATACTTCTTCACCCAGCTCATCCTAGACTCGATTCCAGAAAATTCAATGTACGCTTCATCCAGCACAACCAATACAGGCAGAGCAAGTATTTTCAAAAGGGCTTCATCATTGATTATACTGTCAAACAAGAAAAAAAATATACGTTGGAATATAAGAAACGTGAAAGGAAGCCAAAATTTACGTCTGTCCATAATAATAAAATGGAAAAAATATAAATTAAAAAAAAAAGTGCAAAATAGTAATTAAGCAACAAAATGATATAATTGCACAAGCCGCATATTCAATTGAAAATTTTGAACTTTGAAGTCTTGTTACTCTGTACAACCACCCATAATCTACAATACGGGCCATATAAAACAATTTGATTATTGTTCATGGAACTGTCTTCTTTACTATGAAGCATGGTACTATCGTATTAAATTAACCCAGATATTAATTATTAAAAACATAATTGTAAGAATGTAGATGCAGTCACATATAACAACACTTCTCTTTTCCTATTCTGACTTTACACAACCATAGCTCATAATGTTATGTCCCCTCAACTCATTCTACTTTTAGCTTTTTTGTCCTTTTTCTAATCGTTTTCAAGTTTTTTAAGTTTTCACCTTGCAAGATCAAGCCATGTATCCATTCTACTGTAGTGAAAAATGTCCTTTTTTAAGTCTCCATCACAGTTTCATAAAAGCTACTAACCCTTATAAAGTGCCTATGGTCTGGGGTTGGACAGGGAGGGGGGAAACTTTTTGCTTTCATATTTTATTGTTAAGAAATATGTTACTTTTAAGTTTTAACTATTTCTCGATGGGTCAATTTTTTTAGATACATCGTAAAACTCAATTGCCAAGGCCCAAATTTATAGGAAATAAGAGCTAGTTTGTTGTTATATTTAAAACTCAATTATAATTTCTGAAAAGGAACTGACTGGTATTCCTACGCATCAAGCATGTTTCCTGTCCACTGGTAGTCAGTGCAAACAATAAGACATATATAGCGCAACATAATTGTTATTACTGAAAATCGTATCATGTCAGAGCAGACACCTGAACAATGTAGTTACTAACTTCCCGTTTGGCCTCCATTTTTCCCCATTAAATTATAATTCATTTTTCTCCCTCGACTTATCAACCACACATTCTCCAATAAAATAATATTATACGTAAACCCAAAAAAAGTTCCTTCTTTTTTAACCACACATTCTCCAAAAAATTACTATTCCTCTCATTATAACGTGGAATAATGGGGGCCAAATGGGTGCTAAGAATATATTGACTCCAAATATGTTCATATCAACAAAAATGACTTGTCACTGGATTATGTAGCGTGTAATTAAAAAACAAAAAAAAATTGACACAGAAAAACTGTAACGAATATGTCCAAATTAATGACCTGACATACAGTACTCCAAGCATGGTTTGAAATTTTAACGGCAGAAAACAAGAGAAAGGACCGAAATACAAATAGACTTATTGCATGATACCTCCCATCTGGATTATTAGGTGAAGTTAGGAATATGCACTTAGGTCTCTCCTGCTCAACAACTTCAGCAATCCGTTCTACATCCAAGCTGAAGTCTGACTTCCGAGACACTGCCAAAAGTGAGGATGATATTGAATGAGAACGAAACAGTTTGGCTCAAGTTGCCAAATCATATTTTGAGTTAAAAAATTCTGCAAATCTACCTCAACATTTCTGTCTTGAGCCATCTTTTATTTTAATTCATTACTACTGGTAAGATATTAGGCATGAGGCCAGAAAAATGAGAATGCCAGGGATAACTGAGGGAGAGGGACTTGCATAATATATATCAAAGAATCCACATAAAAGATGAAAATCAGCCTCAAATTAAGAACTTAAGTAGATGAGATGTAAAATTGAACAAGCTTGTACCTACCCTTGATGACAAGTGCAGCATTAACAGCTGCATCAAACTCATACATTGTAAAGGTTGGTGGGCAGTCCACGATTTTGTCACCAGGATCCAATACGCATCTGCAGGCAAATCAAAAAAGACAGAAACGTACAGATCAAACTTTGTAATATAAAGAAAATAAAAAAAATAATAAAGTTATATGTACATTTCGAAAAAGCATAGTGCCCAAACCTCATAATCAAGTCAATCAATTCATCTGCACCACAGCCAGCAAGAATATATTCAGATTCAATGCCTGAATCTTCAGCAAGTGCTGCTCGTAAACTACGGCTTTCAGGGTCAGGATAAATATAAGGGAATCTCATGGACCCCAAAGCTTCTAAAACCTACAAGAAATTGAGATATTGTTATAAAAAAATATGTGCACAGAAAATTAAAACCAGCAAAAGAGAGAGAATCCCATATTCAAAAGTAAGATATCGGTAATATTTGGTATCATCTATAAAAGAAGACTTTATGCAACATAAGCCTTGCCTCTGGTGGTGGACCATACGGGTTTTCATTCGCGTCAAGTTTTACGATATCTTCAGGCTTCCTACCAAGACGTGTAGACAATATCTGCACACATACCATCAACTTTTAGAAAGAAAATACAGAGCAACGTATTTATAAACCTGACAAATAGCATAGCCTTTGGAAAACAAAAATATTTCGAAGGGTAAATAGGAGCACAACAAGAATTCAACAGCTATAGGACATGGACAACAATGACAAGAAAATCAACTCATGGAGCAATCATGATTCAAGTAACAAGGAATTGAATGTTTACATTATAGTTCATTTCCTCAACAATAATATCTATAGGAACTTTAGAAGGGAAATCTAGCATATATCAAAATGCATAAATTACAAGACATATCAGTAGGCAACATTAACAAAAATCAAATCTTTTCTTTATGCCCCAATATTTTTGGTCTCCTATCTGTCCTTCGTTAGTGAGGGGAAAATAAAGCAACTGATGGAGGAAAAATTTCCATATATCTCATTCCAATGAAAAACACAGTTCAAGGGAGAAATTTTCAATTTTTTACTGTCTCCTTTTAATAAAAGTAACTTGTATTACAATTGTACAAGTGTCTAAAATTGCTATTTCATGTTCAACAACACAAAGGAAATAAAGTAATGGTGGTAGACATGAATTTAACACAAACGACAAACACATCAAAACATATGACTGATTCGAAAGCTGTAAATACTTCAAAAGAGAAGAAAACAGAGTTAAGCCCCTGTTGCCCCCATTTATCTAATAACTCATTTTCAACTACATGTCTCGGGATAAAATAATTTCACACAATCCCAAAAAATTTCCCACATTTTAACGGCACAATCTCTAAAAAAATCACTGTTACAAAACTCATTTTTGGACAAAAATGGGGGCTCAAATATAGCCTTAAATGCTTAACCTCAAAGGGCAGAATCGGCTGATAAGGGGATAATTTGCGAAGATGAGGCCGAATAAACGAATCCCCTGTAACTGAGCATCCCAAGTGCTGTTGACTTTCCTCTTTTACAGGCACGGAGGAGGCCATATATGTAATTCCACTCCTCTTTAGTTTTCCTTTGATTGAACAACAACTGGAACCAAGTCTGTGGCTGGTTCTATCAATGCAAAGAGATGAAGGAATGCAGAAAAAATCAATCGCGCCCATTAATGGTAAATTCCTCACTGCAAAATTAATTTTACATTGTTTGAGCAGGAAAAAATGGAAATCCTAATTTTCTTTATTTACCCTAAATTTGAAATGAGAAATTTACCTTGTACGATAAAGCAGCAGAATCCTGAACCCTGCAATACTGTGGGAGTTGGTAGCAGCCACCTTGATAGAAGTCAAAGATTCGGTATTTTCCTTTTGGATAATAGCTGAAAATCTAACAGGTCGATCTCTTCCTGTTTCAATTTTGTGTTTTGAGTTTTGAATTTGTTGTGTTTTTTGTTTTGAACGTCTATTTTGAAATTTCTGAAAATGCGTTCTTTTTGCCATTCTGAAAAACTGTTTCCGAAAACATAAAAATGGAAAACGCGTTTACTTCGAAATTTTGAGAATATTTTAACTAAGAAAT
>CAIGRN010079430.1:0-25220 GCA_903798345.1 Fraxinus anomala
GAGAGAGAGAGAGAGAATCACTTCTTGTTGTGGTGGTGGTTGGAGTTATCATCGGTCGGAGTAGGAGTTGAGAGAGAAAGATAGATTTTATACTAATATATTTGTGTTATAGAGAGATAGTTGATTTTATATTTAGAGAGAGAGAGAGAGAGAGAGAGAGAGAGAGAGAGAATCCCATTTTAAAATGTAGAGAGAATAGAAGATATTTTTGGAAATCGGAAGTATATAAAGCGAAATTTAGTATTTGATTGTGAAATGAGAGTGATAAATATCTTTTATAAATAAAATATTTACTATTTTTTAGGCTAAATTTTATCCTAATTTAGATTATATTATCTTTATATAATTATATTTTATATGATTGTTAGTCACGAAATGTGATTCTTATAGTCTAACACTTGTATATTTTTTCCAAAAAGGAGAGATGAAGTTTAGCCGTTTAGGATAAGTTCTTCTTTTTGAGGTCCCAGAATGTTGAGGCCTTAGGCCATTGCATAGTAGGCTTTGGCCTAGGGAGGGCCTACCCATCCCGTGATGTGAAGCACGACTTCCAAGTCCCATGTTGCTCACGTCTTTGTGAATACGACTTCCATTGCATTTCTTGTTACAGAATAAATAAGCAAAAATCTGTATATCAACACAAGTTTTAATGCATCATGCATATGTTCATGGCTTTTCATATAGTTTTAAATGTAATAATATCCAAAGCCTTAGTGAGAAAACGGTGCCCTTCAGTATTTATGTGTTCTATGACGACAATTTTTCTTTCAACTAAGTCTCTAAAGAAATGGTATCAAATATTAATGCGCTTTGTTCTAGAATGTTGGACAAGATTTTTCGAGATGATTATAGCACTTGTATTATCACAAAACATCGTAAGGAAATCTTGTTCAATACCTTAGTTGCTATGTATCTGCTTTATCCAGAGTAGATGTGTACAGTAACTACCAACAATGATGTACTTTGCTTCTACAGTAAGAAAAGAAATTGAGTTTTGTTTCTTACTTAGCCAGAGATAGGTTATTACCCATGTAGAAACATCCCCCAGATGTGCTTTCCCTGTCATCCATGTTTCTTACCTAATCAGTGTTTATATATTCTGAAAGATGAGAATTAAAGTCTTTAGGGTACCCTAAACTAAAATTAGAGTGTTGTTAACATATCTAATGACTCGTTTAACATTTGTTAAGTGAGACTCCTTTGATTTAGCTTGATAGATAGCACAAACTCCAATGTTGAAGCTTTATCAGGACGACTTGCAGTCAGATACAATAGATTGCCAATCATGCTCCTATATAGGCTAGGGTCAACATCATTGCCCTAGTCATCTCTGCTGAGTTTTAAGGCCGTGGCCATGGGAGTCTTGATCGACTTGGTGCTTTTAAGGTCGAATTTCTTGACCAGATTATTTGCATACTTCGCCTGAGAGATGAAGATTCCTGCATCCACCTACTTAACCTGTAAACCTAAGAAATAATTTAGTTTACCAACCATACTCATTTCAAAAACTATGTCATCAACATAAATTTGAGCTACAAGTAGACCAATCTTTATATGTCTAATGAAGAGTGTTTTATCTGATCCTCTTTTCGTATATCCCTTCTCAAGTAGGAACATGGTAAGCCTTTCATACCAAGATTGGGGATCTTGTTTCAGACCTTATAATGATTTCTTAAACTTGAAAACATGTTCTGGTGGATATTGATCAATGAACCCTTTCGATTGCTAGACATAGGCTTCTTCATTTAAAATCCCGTTTAGGAAGGCACTCTTGACATCCATCTAAAATAGTTTGTATCCCAATTGCCAGCTATAGACAACAAAAGCCTAATAGATTCAAATCTGGCCACAGTAGCAGAGGTCTCTTTGAAGTCTACTCCTTCAACTTGAGTGTAACCTTGTGCTACCAATCGTGCTTTCTAACTATGTTGTTATGCATATCAAATTTGTTTTTAATGTTCCATTTGGTTTCAATAACACTCGCATCCATAAGTCTCGACATAACTCCCAAACATTGTTACGCTCAAATTGGGCAAATTCTTCCTATGTAGCTAACACCCATGATTCATCATTTAAAGCTTTAGTCACATTATTTAGCTCAATGTGAGACGTGTAGTACATGTTCCCAACTTCAGTGGCAAGTCTCCTTATGTTCACCATTCTGTTTCCTCGATCATAAATCACGTTATCAAGGGGGTTTGCCTTTACAATCCAAGTAGGTAGTTGTCTCATTCCTTGTTGGTCACTATTTTATACCAATGAATCAGCACCTATAGTGCCCAGTTCAAATTCGCTAGACTCGATTACATGAGGTTCTAACTGACTGTTACTTTCAGGGACTATTGAGTTGTTTCCTGAATATTCTATTTGTTCCTCCAAGCTTCTGATCTCAGGTTCCTGTGAATAAGATGAATAATCATTAATATCATTAATGTTACCATTAAAGGATTCAATAACAGTATGAGTTCTTATGTTGAACACTCTATAAGCCCGACTATTTTCAAAATACCAAATAAATACTCATTTCTCACTTTTTGGGTCAAATTTTCGTAAGTGTTCCCTATCATTCAACACATAACACTTACTTCCAAAGGTGTGAAAATAGTGAACATTAGGTTTCCTACCCTTCTAGATTTCATAGGGTATTTGTTTAGTGTCTGTTATCAAGGGAACACGATTCAGGATATAACAAACAGTTTTAATAGCCTCGACCAACAATTTTACAAAGAATTTCTTACTATTTAGCATTACTCTATCCGTTTCCCGTGAAGATCTGTTGTTCCTCTCAACTACGCCATTTTGTTCCGGGGTTTTGAGAGCAAAAAATTCATGAAAAATACCATAATTTTCACAAAAGTTAAAAAAGTTAGCATTCTCAAACTCCTTACAATGGTCACTCCTAATCCTTACAATTTTTTCGGTGTTTTTCAGTCAGCCTTTTATATGAGTGAAACTTTCAAATGCGTCATATTTCTCCATTAAAAATTCTATCCAAGTGCATATAATGAAATCATCAACAGCAATAAATATATAATTTTTACTACTGAGACTTTCAGTTTAAATTGGCCCCATTAAATCCATGTGAAGTGATTCAAAATAATAAGAGGTCGCAAGAAATTGACATTGTCTGTGAGATATTCTAGTTTGTTTACCTTTTAGGCATGGGTTCACCTTGAGGTATTTCTGTAAGCTTATGGATTCACCTTACAACATCAAGTTTAGTGAGTTTAACAAGATTTGTATAGTTTAGATGTTCCAATCGTTTGTGCCACAAGTCCGTACAATCAGCATTAGAGACATGATATGCAATATCAGGTTCAAGAAAATAGCATTTTATCATTAGACCTACTACCACATAGGTAACAACTACCATCATTTTTCATTACCTTACCAATTAAAAATGAGATCATCATAACACAATGGACCTATACCAATTAAATTAGCTTTCAAATCAATAGCAAAAAATACATTTTTCAACACACGTGATCCATTTATTTCAATTGTACCAACTCCTTCCATTGTACTTTGGGCACCATCCCCAAAAGTAACCTATCTCCTGCATGATTTTTGAAATTACTTAACAAAGACCGATTGCCTGTCTTGTGTCTGGAATAGCCACTATCAAAGTACCATGAGTTAGGTACAAATGATTTGTCAGCAACAATAACCACATAACACCTAAGATCACTTTTACGTATCCAAACTTATCTTATTCTAGTCTCAGAGTTTCGCTTTAAAGTGTTAGTGAGCAAGTTGACCTTCTCAGTTTGATTTAATTTTCTATGTGTCAAAAAGTAGTGCAAGTTGTGTCCATACTGACTACACATATTACATCCAATTGTGTGTTGTACCTTACCTGTTCGATATTTCAGTTGCTTACCCGATCTGGTGTTCTAAACAATGTTTTTTCGAGGTA
Source organism: Fraxinus anomala (assembly GCA_903798345.1). Classification (NCBI taxonomy): domain Eukaryota; kingdom Viridiplantae; phylum Streptophyta; class Magnoliopsida; order Lamiales; family Oleaceae; genus Fraxinus; species Fraxinus anomala. The sequence goes on from CAIGRN010079430.1 coordinate 3,917, forward strand.
GTCAAAACCTGTATTGGGGTATCTGTCCATGGGATAGTACTATTAGTGCTAGGTCTATTTAGAATTTTGACAATAGATTTAGACGCCTGGCTTTGCAAATTTTCAGATCCCATTATCGATTTAACAAACATCAGTTGAGAGGTTTCTTTTCCCTTTCCTCTACTTCCATACTCAATGCCTACTTTGTCATTTGAAATTCTTCCATAGCTTAGTACCTCACTAAGGCAGGCATTTCCAATTTTCATCTTTCTGACTCTTTTCTTGGCATGATCTAATTCAGCTTGAACTCCTAGCAATTGTTTTTCCTTCTCATTAATGGCTTTGAGCAAGGCTTCTCCTTCAGTTGCTACCACAAGTCTTTCTTCTTCAATGTATTCCATCATTACCAAAAGGGTAACATTTTTTTCTTGTTCAGTGTCCAGATAAATTTTCTAAGTCTTGCATTTTGAACATGCATAGTTGGTTCTAGCTGAATCAGTATTTCAATATTTAGTAGGTTCTGACCTGTAGAAGATAGATGAGGCATATCAACATCAAACTAAAGGTTGACAGTTAGGGAGGTTGCCTGATGACAATCAGTTCTATCATCCTTGTCTAAATTTGATTCCTTGTCTTCATCTTCACTGCAAGTTATGTAAATAGCTTTTTTGCCCCCATGACTTCTTTAAGTTGTTTGTCCACTCAGCCGCTATGTGCTCGAACCCTTCACACTCAAGACATTGAATATGATTTTAGGTCTTTTCATCGAAAGAGGTAGGATTTTGCTTAGAGTTATTGAAAAATTTATTCTTTAGAGGTAGTTACATTTTTGAGTTTCTTCCTCTCTGATTGTTTTTCGAGAATTTCTTGAATTGTTTAGTGAGCATGGCCATCTAATCATCATTCTCCTTTTCATCATATTCTTCCTTTATTTCAACGTCTTTGGCTTTAAAGGTTATTCTTGATCCTTTTTCCTTATTTCTTCTATAAGGGTATATCTCACAGGTCATCAAGGATTCTACAAATTCTTTAGTATTCATGCTCTCTATGTCCTTGCTTTCCTCGATAGCTGTTACCTTGGAGTAGAACTTATCAAGTAATGATCTGAGGATCTTTTTCATAATTTTGCTTTCTGAGTATTTCTTTCTCAAGGTGTTGGCTAAGTTGGTGATCTCACTTAGTTTGGTGTAAAAGTCCTTAAAACGATCATCACCTCTCATGGTCAATTACTCAAATTCAAATGTCAACATTTGGAGTTTAGAAGACTTCACAATAGAGGTCTCTTTATGAGTAACTTGCAAAATGTCACATGCCTCTTTAGCAACCTTACACGTAGAGATCAAACGAAATTGATTAGCATCTATAAATGAAAAAAAATAGCATTCAAAGATTTAGAGTTCTAACTAGCACTATTATAATCAGTAGTCATCCACTCATGTGCTCGTTTTTTCTTTCTACATCTGTTTCAGTTATTGTGGGACTTTTATATTTATACACGATAGAATGCAATGGTTTCTCATCCAAAAATTGGACGTAGATTTGAATTCTAATTTTCCAATACGAGTAAGATAAGGGGTCTAACCGGCGTTCCATCCATTACTAGGTTTTATGAAAGTCTCGCTTTTTAAAAGTGAACTCGATTTAATGCCAATTGTAAATACTAAAACTTAGTCAATTAACCAATTTGTCTTAGTTACACGTATCAAGTAAATTTTTCCAATCAGTCAGAACTTTCTACTACAGTTTCAAACACAATTCTGACTGGGACAGATTAACTTTCTATGAGTTATAATCTATTGCGGAATTAAATAAAAATAAACACCAAATATAACGTGGTAAATCCCTTAGGAAAACATCCACAGACCCCATGCAATGGATAAAATAATCCATTATTGAAAATTCCAAAATATAATAGTTTCGGTTTAGCAATTTCGCAAATTAACTAAAACAATCAAAAGTAAATAAAGAACAACTCCCTAATTTTCTTATTCATTTGACTTGTCGAAGAAGTGGAATCAAACCCTTAGATCTTGACTTTATTGCCGCTTCAATATTGCATTCGACCACAACCACTACTTGGATTAAGATTCGGCAATCTCAACTCACGCCAAGTAGCGTGAACTTTGAGTAGGATTATATCATTCACTCTTAGGTTTGTTCTCTTCAATTATAGTTGAAGAACACGATTTTTGGTTCGAGATACTTCAATGGAATATCACCCGGTTAGAACTCACTAGAGAAGGTTAGAAGACTTCTGAACTTGGTGCTGCAGGTTCAAAAGATGTAAGCAGTTTTCTCTCAAAGAGTTAAAACGTTCCTTAATGGTTTTCTCTACTTATGTAGAGACTCCTCTATGGCACAAACGACTCCTACCTAAAATATAGGAATTTTGTACGATATGAATCATGTAGAATATTTGACATGACAATATTTAAATTAAGAAAAGTTTTGATTAGTTAAAAAAATCTTTCATTTTTTTTAATTATTTGACCAATCAAATCTGTCCACGATGGTAAGTATACGTTCCTTAGCATCTGTGAAATAATATTTTTAAGGATCAATTTGAAATTTTTCATAAACTTTAGTGACCATTTGTGAAATATAATCATCTAGAACCCGCCTTGAAATATATTTTTTTGTAATAGAATATTTTCTTTAGGCTTAAGAAAGGAACAAAAGGAAAAATGTAGGAATAGATTCTTTCACTTTACCTTCAAATGATTGATGGCATTTTTCAACTTATTTTTCTCCCATTCTACAGTGTGCTCATATCTTGGAGAGCGAGCAGTAAGTCACTCCCACACCTCCAACCCCACCACTTTGAATATTGTAGCAAAGCATAGAAAAAAGTGGAGTCCAAGATTCCCAAAACTCTTTTAGCACAAAATCGTATACATATCACATCTTCTTCAATAAATATGAGAGAAATAATTTACGAAACTGTACGTAGGTTATGTTAAGTAACAGTGACTGATAAATAAATTCACGGGTGAATCCTAAAAATTTATTGATGTTTCATACCATTGTTGTTTAGACCAATTTATTAAATTTAACATTACAAATTAAGTTATTTTCACCATAATTTGACTTTAACTTTGACCACTTTCACTGACAAATAAGTTGTTAAGTTACTTTTCACTTGTATGGAAATTTTCACCATCTCAGCGTATTGCATTTATATCCACGTATACACTGAATAGAGTGTAAACGGTCACCAGAATTTTTCTTAGACAGATGACTTTTGCCTCTAATGCAGTATTAGACTTATAAGCTGATAAAAAAGGAGACTAGAAATTTTTGGCAGCTTGATCTGTCGGATTTTGAAGTCAACAAACAACAATGAGTAAGAAGTAAGAACAAGAACAATATATGAGATAAGTTTTAAAAGTGAGTTATAACAAACATGGCTATAATAGAAACTCAGTACAGTTGAGATTGTTGTGCCATAAGACGGAAGAAACGCAACGGTTCTGCACTTCCCAAAGTCTCACCGAAATGATAAATTTCAAGTGCTCATGGTCCATTAGCATCTAGTCCTACCTAGCTCCAAAAATATTGTTGACAAGACTTTCATTGTCCATTAACATACGCTTTAACCCATAGCGAGCTATAATTGCCCTTACTACTAGGGCATCACAATAGGGATGGTTTGCGCACATCGTATCTTTCTCGAAGAAGGTGATTGGCTCGACCATCCTTACACTAAGGTGTTGATTATTGACTATGTAGCTAGCCATTGGGTCTATATTTCAAATTGGTGCATTATCATCATTGGTTGAATGATCTCTTCGTTCCCTTTGCCCATTTTAGTGTCTTTCCACCTTCTTATCTTTTTTGTAACGATGTGGATTATCTCTAGGAGTATGTCTCACCTTTTCTTGCCTAGGCTGTTCGACTTATCTCGACGGAGTAAATTTCCTTGTAGGAGGCGATCTCTCCTAGGTGCACAGGGATTACTCCGCTTCGTGGCAACTATTATGTTACTATAGCCACTGGTGTTGTGAATCGTCTCTAAAGGTAAGAGTCATAGGGTTTTGGGTCCATGTTGGGTCTCATAGGCCTATTTTCTCTACCCTCTTAGACAACTAGTTGTTGGGAGATAAGTCCCTCGTTTTCATAGCCACAGGGTGGGACTCATCAGGCAGTACAATATTTAGGATAGTTGTGATATAGGCTTAACATGAGATGGAATGATGTGACGGGACTTGGTTCCATTGATGGTTCACTAGGTGAGAGGTAGGGCATTTACATCTTTGCCTTTGAAAAGGAAATATCCACAAGCTGCTCGATTTCGGTGGTCAATCATATCTTCATTCAAGATGTCGTCCTTGATAAGCTCTACCAACTAGTTAAAAGTGGTAGAATTTGTGTTGCAAACATCCCTCCAAAATAGGATATTCATGTTGAGTCCTCATTTCAGGGCGGAGAGAGCTTTCTCATCAAAGATCTTCTCAAAATAGATCATCTCATTAGTAAAATGGGCTAAGTAGATCTTGAACATTTCAGAGCTCCATGCCTCATGTCTTAGAGGCATTGAATTTGGCCTTTCATTTATTCCGAATAAGAAGTTGTTCAGAAATTATCCCTTGAGATCCGTTCAACTCCTAATGCTTTCAAAGTAGAGCTTGTTGTACCACATATTTGTTGTCCTATAAAGGATCGGATGGAAGGCTCTGCACTTTGATGCTGAAAAAGCTCATCTCAATACCATGTGGATCTTGTAGGTATTGAGGTGTTCCTCTAGGTCATCACTCTCTTCGTACTCTGGTATCTTAGGGATACAAAGTGGTCCGAGAGGTGGGCATTCTTAAGTTCCTGTGAGAATGGAAGATTGTAATCGCCATAGTCAAGCTCAAAGGACCTACATAATCCATCACATTATCCTCATTATCAGCTTGATAACAAGGTAATTGGAAGTTTAGAGTTTATTCCCTTGTAGCCTCGACTGATCTCCTCTCCTGCCATTTTCCATCTATAGTTCATATATGGCCTATTCCTAAGCATTTGTTCATGCAGCCAAAATATGTGAGGCTTGTTTCATGGCCTATTTATGGTACTTTGACACCTAATCTATTTATGATCTTGTACATATATGGGAGGAAATTTGTCATCTTCATCGAACGGGTCATTTGTAGGTTGGCCTACAGGGTGATCCTGGATGACATCAACTCATATTTTCTTTTCAATAGGGATGGCGTATCTCCCACGCATATGAAAATGAGCTCTATCACTCTTTACCTCTTTTTCTTTCGTGCTAACTCCTCAGTTGGGCTCAATATCTTAGAAGAGATGTGCTTGAGGTATATTTTGAGGCATTTGCATACCTCATTTGTGACTTTATTTATTGGAGGAGCTGTTGCATTCCGGAATTTTTCTTCGTGATGTTCCTCATGGATTTAACTTCTCCGGTGAGGCATGAATCAACCCTACTGCCTCTGCAATATTGAGGTCAACGATGAGCATCACGAGTTCAAAGGGCCTATTCTTCAGATATATCCATTGCCACAATTCATAGATTTCTATCTTCTTTACTAGCATTCAAGTTAGGTGGACACCTCTTTTCTTCAAATAGGGGTTTTTTTAGTAGATTTTTCTTTTGAAAGTTTGCTCTCTTTCAAGGAAAATTTGAAACACCCAATAATGAATAAAACATAGGGATTTTCTCTTCAAGACTTCCACTTGTTCTTTATTCACGAAGCATATACACTTTTTTTGTGAACTTTTCTCATAGGGCTTGCTCGTGGTTAATAATGTGATTTCCCAAAATAGATGTTGACCTTAGTTTCTAACCAATGACGTGGCCAATAGATCTCGGCTCCACTCACATCCGCGAATATAGCTCCTGCATACTTAGACAAATCGTTAAAAGCACATGAGCTTCTCCAATGAACAAGGAGGCCGTTCTGAGCACTTTGACGGTCAAGTCAATAAACTAGTCAAATATAGATATATATGGGTACATAATGGATGGAAGAAGTGAGGCACCGAGGCTATATAGAGAGTAAGAATGAGTAATAATACTATGAACGTGCGAAATTACATTACCTTTAAATGGAACTAAGTATGAAGTTTTGTAATAAAAGAAGTGGAGTGATTACCATTGGATAAAAAGACATGTAGCCTCATCTTAACGACCTAGAGACGTCTTCTCCTAGGTATCACGCTATCATTCCTAGGTTCGAGTGCATTTAATAATTCTAAAAAGTAGCTATCTTGCGACTTAGGCAGGAAATTTGAAGAGTAGACTAACAAGTTCATTGTAAGGCATTCACTGTGGACATGTCACACCAATCAATTATTTAGAAGATCTCGTATGGAAGATACGTTGAAAGATGTGAAACAAGAAGTTGCTTTCTTATGTTGAGAGGCCAATTACTTTGAATTTAATCTGAAGCACGTTATGGCACCTCGCCTAGGCCATGAAAGGTCAACCTCTACATAACACATCAATTGAAGTGATGCATCTCTTAGATTACCTCTATTTTATAGTCTCGATTTAGTCCGGTAGGATAATGAGAGTAGAGTGCAGGCTTGATTAGGCTTGCTTGATGGCTGTCACGTGGTCGATGCTTAGAGCCTCGTCACATGAACAGTAACAAAATCAAACTTCGTTTCGCTCAAAATCAATTAAGCATCTCATTGACCTCATTTTTGAGCTCGCGTACTACAAAGAATTACTAAGTCCTATACCGTAAAAATAAATTCAAAAAAAAACAAAACTATTTTAGGTTCGCACAACATGAAGAACATGAACACAACTCCTGAACCTAATATAAATAATTAGATTCAAACTTCGGGAATTATTTATTATCAATTAATTTTATAGTGATTGGTGGCAGGAATGTTTGTCATTTATGATACAACATTGACTCGTAAAGTACTCGTGAATGAGAATGTTAAACATTTCAAGCATTACTTCGAAACTAACGAGTGAAAAACACGCAACATGTTAAATAAAACGTGAAAAAGTAATAGATTCATTTGAAGCTCACTAATCAACTACTCACACATGCCATTAAAGGAAAAGAATTACATTCATGACTTCATCAGAAATCTATACATAGGTATAATTGGGAACAAAAAATGACATAAAAAGTTGAATACACTCCTTTCAAATAATCATTTCCCTCCCAACTCTCATTTTCAGTTAAATTCAGTGAGTTGAAAGTAAAATATCTGATTAGGTGAGAAATTTATTTATCTCGATTTTGAGTTCAACAACAGTAAAAATGTACCCCACATAGCAAGCACCAACAACTATGCATGCCTCTCCAGTGGTTACAAACATCCATGATTTTAAACAAAAACATGCACTTAGTGATTTGGGGATCTTTTCTATTTGAATAATTATAGACAATAATCAATTGGTCACTTAACTTTCAGCTAAATATTAATTGGTCACTTATCTTCAAAGCATTTCAATTCAATCCCTCAACTTACATTTAGTTTCAGTTTGGTCATTCCATTCTGAAGAGATTTTTGCCAAGATCTCCCTTCAATGCATGCCATATGAACGTATGGGATGCCCAGGCATCGATGGAGAAGGATGTTGACTTTTAACATAAAATTATGTTATGTCACTTTGTGGTATCCATGTGATTTTCTCTTAATTTAATTAATGGTTGCTAGTAGAGTGACTTTAAGAGGTATCTTAAAATACAGTTAGAGATGAATTGGTTGACAGAACCAAGAGATAATATCTAGGCAACCGGTGCATTTTCAAATTCAAAATAAGAACAGAAAACCATACTGATTTAGTTTGATTATAAAACCAAAAATAATTCACTTTTACATAAAATTGAACAAAACCAGTAAGTTTGGTCTAGTTGTTGAATTATGGAGAGAAAATTCTAGAATGAAAGAAGAGAAACTTGGTGGGAAAAATTCTATTATTATTTTCACATGAAATTGAAGTGTTCTCACTACATATATATACAAAGCAATGTCGTGTAACTATCCTAACATAATTAATACAATGACTTAAATAACCCTATGCTGATGTGGTTTAACACTCCCCCTCAAGATGGGAAATGTATGTTCAATACTCACATCTTGTTTAACAAGGATTTGAATTTGGCTTTCCCTAAAGGCTTTGTCAACAAATCTGCTACTTGTTCTTGTGAAGCCATATGTAACATTTTCACTTTTCCTGCTTGCACCTTATCTCTTACAAGATGACAATTAATTTCTATATGTTTCGTTCTTTCGTGAAACATTGGATTACTAGCTATATGAATGGCCGATTGATTATCACAAAATAATAACGCTACCTTGTTGTGTTTGACACCTAAATCATTGAGTATATTCTTTAATCAACTCAATTCGCAAACTGCATCTGCCATAGATCGATACGCTGCTTCAGCTGAAGACCTTGAAACTGTGTGTTGTTTTTTAAATTTCCAGGATATTAACGAATTTCGCAAAAAAATGCAATAACTGGTGATAGACCTTCTCATATCTGAAAAAGCTACCCAGTCTACATCACAGAAACCTTTGAGATGTAAATCAGATTTGCGGTCAAAGAACAAACCTTAAGCACGTTTACCCTTCAAGTATCTTAGCACGTGATGAGCACCTTCCAGATGAGGTCTTTTTGGTGACTGAAGATACTGACTAAGTACTTGCACTGCATAGGAGAGATTAGGCATGCTTATTGTCAAGTACAAAATTTTTCCCACTAACCTCTGGTATTCGGTTATATCCATAACTAGTTCCCCTTCATCCTTACTTAGCTTCAAGTTATGAGGTAAAGGGCTGCTTGCGGGCTTTGCTCCAAGGTAACCAGAATCATATAGTATCTCAGTGCATACTTCATCTGACATATTGAAATTCCATTTGAATTTTTTGCCACCTTAAGGCCGAGAAAATATTTCAGAATCCCCAAGCCTTTCAATCTAAACTGATCATTCAATTTCTCTTTGAACTGTTCAATGTATGATAGGTTATTTTCCCTATGATGATATCATCTACATAAATGAGAAGAATAGTAAAGGAACACTCATCTAGCTTGCTGAATAAAGAATAATCGGACCTTGATTGCTTAAAGTTTTGTGAAAGAATGTATGAAGTCGGCTTATTGTTCCACTGCCTTGAAGCATGTTTAAGTCCATAGATAGACTTGTTTAATTTGTGAACGAGCTGCTCTTCATTCTCTCCCTACTGCTCATAACCTGGGGACATTAGCATATACACCTCTTCATCTAGCTCACCATGGAGAAAAGCATTGTTGATGTCTAACTGATGAAGATGCCATTGCTTATGAGCAACAATAGCCAGGAGAGTTTTAACTGTAGCAGTTTTGCAATAGGAGAGAAAGTTTCACCATAGTCTAAATCGGCATGTTGAGTGAAACCTTTAGCAACTAGGCATGCCTTTTACCTTTTCTCTATGCCATCATATTTGAGTTTGATTTTGAAAATCCATTTGCAAGCTACAGGTGTTTTATGTGCAGGCAATTGATGAACAGTCCAAGTGTTGTTTAAAACAAGAGCCTGCTACTCACTCTCCATAACCTTGCACCAATCTGGATATTTGGAAGCTTCAGAATAAGACCGAGGTTCATACATAGTGGATAAAACCAATGAATATGTTCTTTGTGCAATAGACAGCCTGCTGTAGTCCATGTAATCCGAGATAGGATATTACTTTCTAGATATATAACCTTTTTGCATAGACTCGGACTGAGAAATAGGCACTTGAGAGACCAGACTGCAATGATAGTCTTGGAGATAGGATGAAGGTCGTTTAGGTCTACTTGACTTACATACATGCATTATATGTCTTGAGGAAGAGATAGCAGATGGAGTGGATTCAGATGAGTGTGTATGGAAAGTTGATCAAATGTAGGGAAAATATCCCCAACGCATAGGAATAGAGTTTGAATGTGGAAATGTAACATTAGGATGTGAATCTAAGTGTGCTGGAAATAAGGTTGAATCAGGCTGTGAAAAAACTTCGGACTTGGACAAAGAATTGAGAAGAGTAGGCTGATGGAAAGGAAATAAATTTTCATGGAAGGAAACATCTCTAGAAGTAAAGGTTAAGTTGGTTTGAAGATTGTATAATTTGTAGGCTTCCATGCCATAAGGATACCCAATAAAAATGCAAGGTACAGCCCTTGGATCAAACTTGGTTCGATTTCGTTTTAGAGTAGAAGTATAATAAAGATATCCAAATACTCTGAGGTGATCATATGATGGCTTGGTCTAATAGAGCATCTCATAAGGGGATTTATTTGCAAGAACTGATGTGGGTGTTCCATTGATAAGATAAGTAGCAGTAAGTATACACTCTCCCCAAAATTTGTGAGGCAAATTAGCTTGGAAATTAATAGCTCTTGCAATGTTAACTATATGTTGATGCTTCCTATCAACCACACCATTTTCCTGTGGTGTTTCAACACAACTAAAGAGAAAAATGCATGCCATTAAATTAAATGTGAATCAACTTTGTCAAGCAGCACATAAAACAATCATATAAGTTGATAGAATATAGAAACTAAATTGAATTCACAAATGTCAACTTACAAAATTTATTCCTTCCCCATCTGTTTCACCTTGGAACACTGCAGCAGGGTATAATGGTATCTGTAAAACCAGAGAAGCATGCCAACATTACTATAAAGAAGATAAAAGTGAGCCAATTATTTTTTCTAGCATATAGATATAGAAGCAGTGTGTATAAGAGTCCCAGGAGATAATATATCACATTCCTGCATACGATACAATGCAGTTAAATAAAATAAATAAATAAATAAAAATTGTCTTAAATTCAAAAGGAATGTAAATGTCTAAGAATCGAAATAGACACCCTTACCATCTTTGCCTACAACAATTGGCTCTTTATTGAAGTTAATGTCAACCTGCATAAAAAGAACAACTATACCTTAAATTGAGACTCGGTTAAAGATTATTTGAAAGATACAAGTATTAAGACCAGGAAAAAAGAGAGGCCAGTTCCTCAAGATTGAGGTGGTATTTCGAACCCTTTCTGCTCACTCAGTCAATTAAAAAAGGAAACACTTTTAGCTTCCGATTTTAACACAACTCTCCCAAATATACGTCTTATTCATCAACTCCCAAACTTTCTTATTTTATTGTAGAATTACATCACAAAAATTATAGTAAATTCCGTTTAGGTGTTAATGGGTTCATCCTACTTGTCCCAATCAAATGTTTAGAATATTTCAAATGCATGACACTAGTTTAATTATCAAGATATTCCTTAGAACACATGGTTGGAAGTAGTTACTAACTGAGCTAGCAAGGGCATATGCAACCACCAAAGGGGGTGAAGCAAGCTAGTTCGCTCTTGTCAAGGGATGGACATGGCCCTCAAAGTTTTAGTTCCCAAAAAGTACAACAGCTGCAACAATATCTGTAGGGCATCACATAGTTCATGATATAAAACAATCTCCCATTAACACAAAGGATTGACAATCAATGAGAAAACCAAAGGACAAGATTATGGTATACCATTTTCTGATATAGCACCAGCAACTAATTCATCCAATTCCCTAGAATTTCTTATGCATATTGTGCAACCGTAGCCCACAATATGGAAGCCTTATTCGTGTTGTGCAACCGTAGCCCACAAAACCATGGCCTCCCTAACCGGGCCCATCAGGACCTTTCTACCGTCGCTCAATCGGTGGCGTAACCTCAAGACCTCTCGAAACAAACCCATATGCGGCCTACCGATCTAACCCAAAGCCTTCAAATGACCAAAGAAACAACCAAAATACACTCACTATAACAGAATGCAAGTCAAGAAAATTTGACGGGGCCAAGTTGAAGGAGAGAGGCGTGAATGGAGGGATTGAAATTAGGAGTGAGGTGGAGGTGGAAATGGTGCGATTGAAAGAGATTTGGAGAAGAGAGACGTAAATATAGGGATTTTGTTGGGAAAGAATGAATGGAGGGAGGCATGAAGGAAGGAAGATGAAGGAAGGAATGCGTGAATTAGTTTAGGGTTTGGAATATTTTTAATTTCTATAATTTGATCCTGTATATAATTTAATTTGAGAAAAAAAAATACAAAACTTTTCGTAACGTTCAAAAAATGTTACCAAAAGTGAACTTTTCGCTACGTTCAAAAAAAAGTTGCAAAAAGCTTTATATTGAGAGTTTCAACAACATGCCCTGAACGTTGCTATAGAGTCAGATTTCAACAACGTTATAATTTTTTTGCAAAAACTTAAAATTTTCATAACATTTATAAAACGTTGCAAAATGTGACATTAGCAACATTTAGAAAAATGTTGCGAAAGCTCAATTATGCTAGCCAATAGTAACATTCACTTGCTAAAATGTTGCAATAGACCACTTTAACAATATTTAATCAACGAATGTAGCATTTTGCGTGTTGCAAAAGGCCATTTTTGGTGTAGTGATTACAGGCATCAATTTTTGCTTTATTACATTGCAAACAGGAAAAAGGATCATGACTAGTATTGGAAAATATAGCAGAATTAATATTGAAGGAATTATCAGACTGTGTGGAAGGATGATGAAATTTGTGTAAAGATTGATAATGAAGTTCATGATCAGATTGTTGAAAAGAGTACAGTCCATCCTCAAGTTTGCCTACCCCAATCGCTCCATGTGAAAAGATCTTGGATAAAACAATAATGATATACGAATATCAAGAAGCAGCTATGTTTAAGTATCAAGTTGCTAACAGAAATCAAATTAAATGTAAAGCATGGCACAACAAGAACATAAGTCAGCACCAAAGTATCAAATAGCTTGATTGTGCCAATGTGTTGCATCAGCAGTTTCACCATTAGGTAGCTTCACAAACGCATTAATAGCTGCAGTCACATTGGTCAAATGTTTAAGAGAATAAACCATAAGTTTTGAGGCTCCTATGTCTATAATCCATCCGTCTGCAACTACACCAACACTAGGACAAATGCGATTACCTGAGAATGCAAATGCATCAGGAACTGAAGGTGAAACAGCTGGTACATCTTGACACTGTGTTTGATTACATGCTGAGATTTGCCTTGCAACTAAGGTGCTAACATAGCCAAAATCTGCTTACACTGATGAGGAGTAATAGTGAGGTTTGAAAGAGAATTTATCACCTCGGAGTGATTGCCATAAGATGCTTGTCCCACAACATTTGCAACTGGATTTTTCACTTTAGCAAGTCTGTAACCAGGGGGATAACCTATCAACTTATAGCATTTTTCCTTAAGATGTCCAAGCATCCCACAATAACTGCATACAGGTCTCTCATTCTGAAATTGATTAAGTGGTATGTTCTTTTCATTTCCAAAGGATCTGTGCACCACATTGCTTGCAAAAGCTGCTGCCTCAAGATTTTGTTGTCTCTTAGCAGTAACATCCTTTTGCCTCTCATCTTGTAAGATTAGTGCAAATACTTTATTAAGTGAAGGCAATGGATCCATCAGTAAAATTTGACTCCTAACACCAGAAAAATGCTCATCTAATCCCATGAGAAATTGCATCACCTGATCTTCACGATTATAATCAACGTTGCTTATCTCAGGTCTATAGTTATACAGTTCTTCCCAAAGATCTTTGAACCGGTTAAATTCAGATTTGATTGACATGTTCTCTTGTGAAATCGAAGCAATCTGCTTTTTTAGTTCATAAATGCGAGGGCCAATTACCTTGGCTATAACGATCCCTAAGCTCAATCCAAATCTCTTGTGCTGAATCCTTGTGCATCACACTTGGATAGAGCTCTTTTGGAATGAAATTAATAAGAAACCACAAGATTGCATCTTCTCCAAGTACTGTAAAGGAAATAATCCTGTTGTGGCTTGACAATGGATCCATCAATGAATCATTCTTTATTCTTGACGTTAAGTGCCATAACAACAGCACGACTCCACGTCGCATAATTGTCCTCTGTTAGCACAACTGAAATAAGTTGCATCCCTGTGTTATCGCCATAATAAAGATAATATGGACTGTTCGGATCAGTTATCAGTCTATTTGCCATAGAAGTCACATCTCCAACAGAAGACTCGGCGGAAGAATCATTGTGATCGGATTGATTTTGAACTGTTGTTTGAGTATTGGAATCTTTCCCTATAGCAGAGAAGCTTCACAGCTCTGATACCATGTTGAATTATGGAGAAAAATTTCTAGAATGAAAGAAAGAAACTTGGCGGGAAAAATTCTGTTATTATTTTCCCATGAAAATGAAGTGTTCTCAGTACATATATATACAAAGTAATGCCGTGTAAATACCTAACAGAATTAATACAATGACTTAAATAATCCTATGCTGATGTCGTTTAACATTTCCACTGGTTCTGAGTAATTTTATCCACATGTTCATGAATATGACAGTTTCTAAATTATGTTGCCCTAATATGAAACAACACTAACCCCACTATGATAGAGATAACCACAACCAAAATAGCTACCATCGGGTTTAAATCAGCTGATTTAGCAGAGTTTCTATTTGTGCTTCCTCCACTTCTTTTTGCGACAATATTATTTGGTTTAGCTGCTGAAGAGTCGTGAGCTGCAATGTCTCAAAAGGATTTGGTGGTTGAAGTTATCAAAGGGGGGCTTCGTATTCTGGCTCCAAAATTTTTGAAGCATCTGTTGGGGCATCCATGGACATCAGGTCAACACAATTATCTTTCAAAGCCTGACAATAATAATATAAGAGGTAAGCTACATCTCTTCAGATTACCACATCTCTTCAGATTACCACATAACGTCCCAAGTACATGATCAACGGGATAGCCAGAATAAAATAGGCAGGTTCGAACAGATTAAGAAGTGGTCTGAATCAACAACTTTGATAAATGCCAACAGTTTTTACATTTTAGCAACTGTAATAAAACCATTTATAATCATCTATGCCTGTTAAGAATGTTAAATATATCAAAGGTCCACGAGCTATCATATGCTCCAGTGGACTAAGCTAAAAAATTACTTAATTCATAAAAGTTGGAATAACAAACCTCAACTGTCTCGGAGGGCTCTATGTAATCACAAATGTATGTACCCTCCAGCCATGGAATGAAATGTTGTATTGTTTTCTGTTCAGGAAAAGATAATCAGCAGTTCCAGTCAGTTCAAATAGCCAAATAGCTACCTCCAAGCAAAAGATATAACAGCATACATTAGGGAAACAAGGGTTGGATTGAGCCCCATACCCAATCTGAGAACTAATTATAAATGAAATTAATTTTTTATTTCACTAGTTCAAATGTAAACTATTTAGGTTCGAATGAGAAGAAATTATAGATTGTTATGTTTTTGGGCTGCCTCAAATTCTTGGTATAGTTTGCTGTAATTGGGCTTGTGTTTTTTCCGGGTTTGTGGCCCATGCTGACCGCTTTGTGTTAAATCGTGCTTTACACTTACACGCCTCTTTTAACTATTGATCCTATGATCTGGCCTTACACCTGGCCAGCCCTCCACCGTCTGATTTAATGGCTTTTGATCTTCGTGCCTTAAAGCCCCTCTAGACGTTTCATTTGGTGGATACTATTCAGTTTTTGTGAGATAGTTCTCTGTGTAATTAGGGTTCATCTCTTGTCTCTGCCAGGTTGTAAATTTTAGTGGCTATTCTTTTCAATCTCTGTAAAATTGAGTGACAAGGCAGATATTATGCTTAGTGTATAAACTGTGAGAGATTGTGTATGTAATCTGTGTGATTTAAGGCGAGAAAAAACTGTGAAGAAATATCTAATTTCTTCATACATTTGTAACGGTTATTGGTGATTTTAGTGGAACTAGAGCAATATCCAAATTTGTGGATGCTCAACGGGTGAGTAAGTCATTTGTCTGAACATCCGTGCCTTTGGACGAAAAATCTTTGTGTTCTTTTTATTTTTTACGATTTACAGTTTTTATTCTTGTTCTTTGTGAACTCTGGGACTAGCAAGAGGTATCGAGCCCGTTCTCTCATAAGATTTGCATTAGCGTTTGATTTTCTTGAAAACCCCTAGTTTCAAAACTGTTTAAACTTCTACATTTTTTTATCTGTAATAGTTTTTGTGAAAAAATGAGAAAAACTATGGTTTTGTCTAAAAGAAAATTGTGGATCTTTCTTCGATTCATGTTTGGGTTAGATCTCTTAAAGTTTTAAGTACGTAGATCTGTGTGATCCTATTGAAAAATTTTCTTATTCTTTGATATCTTTACTAATCTGTTATTTCTACTGAGTGTCTGGCATTTTTTAATCTGACTCGGTACTGAGTCTTGGTGACTCGTTTGATTCTTACTGAGTGCTAGGGAGTTGAGTTGACTCGTTCCGTTTCCTGCTGAATTCACCCTCAGTCTTTGTGACTTGTTGCATCCTGCATTTATACTAAGGTTCTGGACCTGATTCTAGTATTCTCTTAACCTTCTCTTCAATTTTTGTAATATGAGTCAATCTCTGAAATTTGTTATTAAGGTAAGTGATCATCCTCTGCTTTCCTTTATCCAAGATCTCAAAAGAGGATCTGGGAATCTAAGGGAGTATGGGAACAAAGGGTTACCACCCCTCAAACATTTTCAAGATTGACAATTTACTAGATATAATTGTCTCTATCGATCAGTAGTTCACTTTGATAGAATTCAGTAATATTTGAAGTTCTCTTATCTCTCATACTATCAATACTTGTTATACTCTTGTGGCATATTATTTTTAACTCTTGTTTGTTAATTTGTAATCTTGACTAGTGCACATAAGTTTGAGGTAGAAATCTGGAGGGGGACTAGGGATTTTAGTTTATGGTGACAGAAAATGAGGGCTCTGTTATTACAACAGAGGTGTCCTGCTGCCATTGATGGGACATGGTCTCCTGAATTTAGTGTTTATAAGAGACAAGAGTTAGATGAGATTGCTTGGAGTTCCATTTTTCTTCACTTATCTGATAATGTTATTAGGAAAGTTGGGAAAACCACCAATACACAGGATCTATGGACTAAGTTAGAATCTCTCTATCTTGCTAAAAGCATGCCCAATCAATGCTACCTCCTGAGACGGTTCTACAACTTCAGATTTAATTCTTCTTCCACACTAGAAGAAAATATTGATAAATTCACTAGACTTGTTCAAGAATTGACTGATTGTGATGAGAAACTATCTGAAGATCAACAAGTTGTGGCTCTGTTGAATGCAATAGGTGATAGATATAGAGACCTTAGAAATGCTTTGGAATATGGGAGAACTGAGTTATTGTTGACATTGTTATATCATCATTAAGGAACAGAGAACTTGAATTAAAATCTGATTTCAAGGACTCTAAGTCTGGAGATGTTCTGAATATAAGGGAAAAACTGAATCGGAACAAAAGAGGAAATCAATGCAACTTTAATTCTCATAAAAGGGATAAGCATCAATTCCTAAGTTCAGAAATCTAAAGAAGAATCAATCAAAATCTAAGCAGCAAACCAGAAAATGTTATTATTGTGGTAAGATAGGGCACCTAATAAAAGATTGTTTCAAAATGATATCTGATATGAAATAAAAACACACTTCTGATGGGTCTGCTGCTGTTGCCTGCAAAAATGAATCTGATATTCAAGGGGTTGTCCTTGTTAACACCACTAATGGAGACCCAAAAGAATAGGTCCTTGATTCTGGTTGCACTTTCCATATGTGCCCCATAAAAGATTAGTTTACTAAACTTGTTGATCAAAATGGAGGACAAGTTCAGATGGAAAATCACATAAGTTGTCAGATAAAGGGAGTAGGAAAATTGAGTCTCCTAATAGAAAATAATCATATACTTGAACTTGATGAAGTCAGATATGTACCTGAATTGAAAATAAATCTTATTTCCTATGGAGAATTAGATGAGGTATATGACATAAGAATTCATAAGAGCTTCATAAAGTTGAATCTTAATCAGAAAGAAATCATCTCTTTGCCCAAGATTAATGGTATTTACACCTTGTATGCTGAACCTTTACTAGGTTACAGCTCTGCTGCTGTAAATTCTAAACCTGATAAGTCTTTAATCTAGCACAAAAGACTGGCCACATGTCTGAAATTGGACTAACAATTTTAAACAAATTTGGATATTTTGGAAAAGACAATTTTGAAAAATTAGGGTTCTATGAAAACTGCGTTTGGAAAACAAAATAAACTACCTTTTAAAATTGGATTTCATAAATCCACTTCCATTTTGCAATATTTATATGCTGATCTGTGGGGACCAGCAACTGTAAATACTCTGAGTGGATTTAGATTCTACTTACTTATAGTAGATGATTTTTCAATAAAAATATGGACTTTCCTTTTGAAGCATAAGTCTGATACTTTTCAAATTTTTAAGCAATGGGAATTGATGGTTGAAAATCAAACCAATAAGAAATTAAAGCACTTAGGACTGATAATGGCCTTGAATTCTGCAATCTCAAATTTGATTCTTTTTGTAAGGAAAATGGAATTCTAAGGCATATGACTGTGACATACACCCCTGTAAAATGGTATTGTCGAGAGGATGAATAAGACCTCATTAGAAAATGTCCGGTGTATGATTCACAGTTCTGATCTTCCAAAATCCTTTTGGGGAGAAGCTTTAAAAACTGCTACATATATTATAAACATAAGTCCTTCTAGTGCTATTGATTTTCAAGTCCTTGAGAAACTTTGGTCTAATATTGTACCTGATTATAACAGACTTAAGGTTTTTGGCTGTACTGCTTACTACCATCAAAATGAAGGAAAACTTGAACCAAGATCTTTAAAATGTTCTTTCTTGGGGAAAACTTGAACCTAGATCCTTAAAATGTGTTTTCTTGGGGTATGGAGAAGAGACAAAAGGGTACAGGCTTTGGGTAAAATGTAAGGGAGGTTTCCAAGTTATCATCAGCAGAAATGTGATCTTTAATGAAAGTGATTTTCCTTGTAAAGTTACTTCTAAAACAGAATCTACTAAGTCTGTTTCTATAAAAGAAACCACTCTAGAAAAACAGACTGGAAACTACTATGATCAAAATGATTTAATTAAGGTGGAGTCCACTCAATCTTATGTAAATCAGGAACTAAGTGAACCTGAGGCAGAAATTGAATCTACTAACTCATCACTTACTGACTATCAATTAACCAAAGATAGAGATAGGAGGAATATGATTCCCTCCACTAGATTCAATAATGATGACTTTGTCACCCTATTTTCAGTTTTGGACTCTTTGAATTCTGAACCCTCTACCTTTGAAGAAGCTGTAAACTATTCTGAATCTAAATTCTGGAAAGAAGTCATGAATGAGGAAATGGAATATCTGATCAAAAACCAAACTTGGATTATTGTCAACAAAGCTGGAAATCAAAAGATTGTTGATTGCAAATGAATTTTTAAGATCAAAGAAGGGGATCCTAATACAGGAGGTAAAAGGTATAAAGTTAGACTTGTTGCCAAAGGGTTCACTTAAAGGGAAGGGGTGAATTATAATGAGATATTTTATCCTGTTCCTAAGTACACTTCCATCAGAATTTTACTTGCTTTAACTGCTCATTTTAACTAGAAACTTGATCAGCTTGATGTAAAAACTATATTCTGAAATGGGGACCTTGATGATACCATTTATATGAAACAGCCAGTGGGTTTTGAAGTTAAATATAAGACTGAAAAGGATTGTCTGTTGAAAAAATCCCTCTATAGCCTGAAGCAGGCTCCCAGACAGTGGTACAAGAAGTTTAATTCCTATATTCGGTCTTTAGGTTTTGTTAAGAGCAATTATGATTCATGTTTCTTTTTCAAAGGGTCAGGAGGACTTGAATCTATTTACTTGTTTTTATATGTTAATGATATGTTACTTTCTTGTCAAAACAAATCTGAAATAGATTTTATTAAGTCAAAATTAAAATCTGCTTTTGAAACGAAAGATCTAGGACAAGTTAAAAGGATTCTTGGCATGGAAATAGAAAGAAACAGAACTGATTGCATTTTGTGTTTAAAACAATGCGCTTATACAAAGAAAATACTTGAAAGATTTTCTATGATTGACTGTAAACTCGTTTCTTTGCCTATTACAAATCATTTTAAATTATCTAGTGAATAGTCACCTAAAACTGATGAAGAGTTTAAAAGGATGGAAAATATTCCTTATGCTAACACTGTTGGGTATAATGTATCTTATGGTCTGCACCAGACCTGACTTAGCTCATGGAATAAGTATTTTAAGTAGGTTTATGGCTAACCCCGGTGAACACATTGGTTGGCTATGAAATGGATGCTAAAATACTTAAAAGGTTCAATTGAATTAAGCTTGTTGTTTTAGAAATTGTGATGCAGACATTATTTTGAAATGCTACACTGATTCTGATTTTGCTGGAGATTTAGACAAAAGAAGATCTACATCTTCTTAAGTTTTCACTTTGTATGATGGGTGCATTAGTTGGAAATCTCAGTTGCAAAAACTTGTTGCTTTATTTTCTACAAAGGCATAATATATAGCTGCATGTGATACTATTAAGGAAAGTCTTTGGTTAAGAGGGTTACTAAGTGAAATTGACTTTGTGAATAATTCTGTTAAAATTTATACTAACAATTAGAGTGCTATACATCTAGCAAAAATCTCATGTATCATGATCGAACTAAACATGTTGATATAAAGTTTTACTTTGTGAGAAATATGGCTGAAAAAGGTCTGATTAGTCTAGAAAAAATCTTTACTAAATTCAATCCCTCTGATTTGGGAACCAAGGTACTGCCTTTGAGTAAGTTAAAAAACTGCTTGAAAATCCTAAACATCACTGAACAACAGTGAGTTTAGAGTAATCAAGCAGGGTTGTGTTTGAATAAGTACTAATTTTTCTTGTTTTATTTTTATAGGTTAAATAAGAGCAAGTGATACAAAATGGATCTCTAGTACCTATATGTCGCCAAGAATTGTTCCAAGGTGGAGAATGTTATGATTTTGGGCTGCCTCAAATTCTTGGCCCAGTTTGTTGTAATTGGGCTTGTGTTATTTTCAGTTCTTTGGCCAAGGCTGATTACCTTGTGTTAATCGTGATTTACACTTACACGCATCTTCTAATTTCTTGATCCTGTGGTTTGGACTTACACCTGGCCAGCTCTTCACCATCTGATTTAGTGGTTTTTTGATCTACGTGCCTTAAAGTCATTCTGGACATTTCATTTTGGGTTACTGTTTTGTTTTGTGTGATGATTACGTCCAAAGAATAACGCGATTGTTGTAGTACAGATTTGGGGTGTTATATCCACATGGAGATGAAAAATGCTTAAGGTTCCAAAAAGAGATGAGTTATCGTCCTCAATGTGTAGTAAAATTTAATGTTGAAATGTGAAATTAAAATCAATAATTTGAGGTAGTGAGGCGTCGGAATTCCCTCAATTGGATTAGATCATTCACACCAATTATTTCATTTT
>CAIGRN010079444.1:0-17266 GCA_903798345.1 Fraxinus anomala
TTTGAATAGTGATTTTTAAGATAATGTTTGGTTAAAAAGTAGGGAAAATTTTTGAATTTACGTTTATGATATTTTATTGTATGAATGTTTGATTGAAAATAAGTATGTAAAGAAAATAGTTTGAAAAAAAAATGTTTGTCAAACATGAGCAAGATTGTCCTACAAATTTTGTCTAATAAAATATAGATTGTATTCGACCTCTCTCCACAAATTATGTTCAACTCTTATAGGGATGAATTAGCATCATTTATGCTTTGTTCTATTCAATTATTGACCTAAATTTGCTATATAGAGAGAGTAACCAAAGTATGAAATTTACAGGAGGGTTACATTGTCTCACCCAAACCAGAAGTAAAGGCTTTAACAGTTGACAAGCTTCCCAAACCCATCATATTCCATGACGGCCGCCTCGTACAGAAGCCGTCGCCGTTCATGGCTCTCATCATCATTCTCTGGATTCCGGTCGGTTTTCTCCTCGCTTGCCTCCGTATGGCTGCCGGTGCACTACTCCCAATGCATATGGTATACTACGCTTTCTGGGCACTGGGTGTTCGTGTCATAGTTAAAGGCACACCTCCGCCGCCTGTCAAGAAATCAAGCGGCCAATCAGGTGTTCTCTTCATTTGCTCCCACAGAACCCTCCTTGACCCGATTTTCCTCTCCACCGCCCTCGGTCGGCCCATCCCAGCCGTCACTTACTCCGTCTCTCGTCTTTCCGAGATCATCTCACCAATCAAAACCATCAGACTTTCTCGGGACCGTGCCACCGATGCATCCATGATCAAGAAGCTGCTACAAGAAGGTAATGTTTAAAAACGACTCTCAATGCATGTTATTTAACTTAAAAAATCGTTAAAAATTTATACTAAAATCAACAATTACTTTTAATCGTAAATTTCATGAAATTCTCAACTTTTATCAACTTTTCAAATACACATTTGAATTTTTTTTTTTCAAAATCTTCCGTGAAACCAAACAAGGGCTAAATACCTTCCAACATTTTTTAATCCTCCCATAAAAAATGCCATAAAGGTACATGGAGCACTTGGTCAAGATTACTTTTAGAATCATGCTACATATACAATTATATTTGACAATCTTGGCGACAACTCATACGTGACAACATTATATTCATCTATTTCAAAAATTATTTTTTAAATCAACTGTTTAGATTTTGACAACACCAAGATTGTCAACAAGGATTGTACAAGTAGGTCAATTATACTTTTAAACTTACTTTTTGTAGGACATCATTTTTAAGTAAAAGCTATTAGAGGAAAATAAAACGTATTTATTTTAAATTACATCTTCAATAGGTGACCTAGCCATATGCCCGGAAGGAACCACCTGTCGAGAACCTTTCCTTCTCCGATTTTCCTCATTGTTTGCCGAACTAACCAATGAACTTGTGCCGGTGGCGATGGTGAACCGGATGAGCATGTTTCATGGAACCACCGCTCGAGGGTGGAAAGGAATGGACCCATTTTACTTCTTCATGAACCCTAGCCCCGCATACGAAGTGACATTTTTGAACAAGGTTCCACAAGAATTGACGTGCGGTATGGGAAAATCTAGCCATGAAGTCGCAAATTACATTCAGAGGGTTATAGCCGCAACTCTTTCCTACGAGTGCACGAACTTTACGAGGAAAGATAAATACAGAGCTCTTGCTGGAAATGATGGAACTGTTGTGGAGAAACCTGGGATTAAACCAAACAAAGTAATGGGCTGCTAAGGTTTTCTAGTTCATTTACGTTACAATATTGGATAATATTACATGATACAATAGTCAGTAATGTCCAATAAAATATTTATGTATCGAAAATACCATTATGACCCTTGGCTTCGGATAAAATGATTTCTCTTTTTGTTTTGTAATACGATATAGAATCTCAATAAAATGTAAAATTTGTGTACCTATCAAAGCTCACTTACCGCCCACGCTATCTTTTCATTGTTCAAGTTAAAAAAACTCGACAATGTTATTTGATTGAAACAAATGTCTAAATTACGATAAGTCAATTATATCGAAAATGTAATCTCACCATATCGTAATGATCAACATCTAACTACATATTCCGTGGCAAACACATGATTTACTGAGAATAAGCAAAAAATAACTATGTATTTTCTATGTTACCCTTTTGATTCATACTATATCTAAAATTATTTGTAAATGACATAAATTATATAATTTCCTTCCTTTTTTCTTTTTTAAATTAATTTTTTAGATAGGAGTTTTGCATTTAGTTAAAAGAGAAATTTTAGTTTTAAATCAAATTTTGGATGTTAGCCTTGTTTTCTAATATTAAGAATGTTAATTGGAACGCACTTTGTTTCTTGTGAGTTGTGGATCAATAATATTTTTAATATGCTTTTAATCAAGTTTGTAAACATTGTTCCCACCTAAATTAATCTACAATTTTATTTTTTTTAATTTTATTTTATTTTGACATAAAATGCAATGCTTTTTTAATTCACAAGATTACCTATTACGATTGCATAAGACACAAACAAATGTTCTTAATGTCTATTGAACTTTATATTGATCATCACAATGCGCTAAACCTATTTTGAACCTCCCAAAAACAAGAAGCAATTTCGCCTACCTTGAATTCCTACATTTGAGTCTTCAAGGATTTTCAGTTCCGAGCTTTAAATCTTTAAATTCTTTTATGTTTTATTCTTTAAAAACCTTCCTATCCTTAATCTTCCTATATGAAGAATGTCGAATTTTGCATCCCAAATTAAGTTAAAATCATGATCAAATTACTTTTCAAAAGATGGTTGAAACTGAAAAGGAAAGAAAATATTATGCCAGAATATTTACCATGAGATCGCACGATATAGTTGCCTGCTATTGTATGACACAAGCAATTGAGGTTCTACAAATCCATATTTTGACTTTGCGATCTCATGGTCAATTTCGTTGCGATCGTAAGGTTCAACTTTACCTAAATTATATTTTGATCCTCAACTTCAACTTTCTCTTCAACTCAAGTCACTCCTTATTGCAATTTAAACTCTTTATCTTTCAATTCATGCCATGTTGGTCCTCGTTCTCTGAATTATGCACAAAACACGTCTTTTTGCCAAATTTCCCTCTATTTCATCCAAAAACTCGTTCAATATTGAATTTTACCTAAATAAATAATATTTACACGAGATTAAGCAATAATTCCCTAAAAGTACTCTCAAGTATCCACTTTTAACAGCCAAAATAAGTGTGGAAACTACACTTATGTATGATCAATTCTCCTTCACCAAAATAATTGTTGCCACGATTGTCAGTACACATTGTGCTCGTAAGAAATTGTGAACAATACTATCATATGCCGTCGTTCTGGTCTCAAATTTTTCGAAAGAACAATTGGACGTAAGACTGAATAGATCTTTTGGGAGGTAACTTTGCGTTGCATTCAAATAATTTCCAGTATTTTCCAATTGATACGATTTTATTTTATTTTATTTTTTGTGTATTCGTAGATTATTTTAAAGTTAAACAAATTTCAATTTCCAATTAGAAATTAAGGCATGTTTGGGAGTGGATTATAATATATTTAAATTATAAATAAATACAAATGAGTGACAATTAAATAGATAGTATTGTGAATTCCATGAAATATATGAAAAAAATTAAATTTGAACCATTATATAAGTATATATGTATTTTTCCATTTAGAATATGGATACGTATAGGAAGAAGCTTTCATATAGATTATATATTAATATCATTGTTATAAGATATCTCCAATAGATTCTTCATTTATATGCATAATAGAGATTATTTTTAAATTTAGAGAATCAACATTTTTATGTACACCAACAATGCTCTCATTTGACTCTTTATTATGTTTTTCTCAAGAAATATTTTTTGATTTCTCCTCATATTTTATTTAAAATAATGTTATTTAGCACCAATTTATGTGACAATGTGTTATATGTTCAATTAAAGGTAACATTATGTGATTCATTGAATGGAACATGTAATTTAATACCACCAGTTTTGCCACCTAAAGGTATTAAACATTAATATTGCTAAATAGCATTACTCTTTTATTTAACATAATTTATTATATGTCAATAGTCAATCAATTTAAATGTAATTTGAATAATATAAGAAGTAAAGTTTTGAAATGCATGACTTATTAAATGCAATCATTATATATTAAAAATAACGAGTGAGTTTAACTAAACTAAATTATCTAACGCACACAATTTATCGAATTTAAATTTTAAAAGTATGAATGTGGATGTTAGGACTTACAATTTTATCTATGGATCCCTTTTAATTCTCCAATCAAGATTCATTATTATTCTAGTGTTCGATCGAATTCTTTTAAAGTAATTAATTTACCCCTCTCGAGTTCTCATTGAATCTATTTAACTAATTCAATTTCAAGTCTCTACTTAAATCAATATTAGTTAAATGAAATATTAGTTCTAAGAATTCATCTAATGATTGCTGATAGAGGATGGCATTAATAATTATCCACGATAACCAATGATGTAAGAACTGCTTGATATGCACTCCATGTAGAACATCAGATGATATGCCATTTACCCCTACAGGCTGTCTACCACTATGATACCATCTACATTCACATAGCCGTCTACCACTATAAGGCCGCCACCACCATGAGGCCCTCTACGTTCTCATAGGCCATCTACCACTATAAAATCGCCAACCACCATGAGGCCACCTCCACCATGAGGTCGTCGACCACCATGAGGTCGTTGACCCCCATGAGGTCGTCTACTACCATGAGGCCCTCTACGTACTACTATAAGACCGTCAACTCCCATGTCTACAATCATGAGACTCTCTACGTTCACATAGGTCGTCTACCACTATAAGGACACCAACCACCATGAGGCCGTCAACCACTATGAGGCTGTCGACCCATGAGACCCTCTACGTTCACATAAGCCGTCTAACACTATGAGGACATCGACCCCCATGAGGCTGCCTACTACCATGATGCCTCTACATTTACATAAGCCGTCTACCACTATGAGGCCAACGCTACACTTAACCATACAAATGGCAATGAGCTGGACGGAAACTGCTCAACGACAAACGTGAGTACAACCAACCGCTATAGGAGTGGGGGTCATCCCATCAGAACGTATGGGAAGTGGGAAGTTTGAAGATTTACGTGGGACACGTAGCACCATTAACTGTTGAACGAGTGCGTTAAATCAGGTGCTTTTAAATATCTCTAAGGTGAGAAAGGTATGGCTCTCTTGAAACCCAAACTGTTTGAATTCCAATTATACTCTCTTTTTACTTTCCTAAATCAACTACTGATTCTCACGTCGAATGTAAAACGGGGATAAAGCCCCGACCTCATTTTGCAAGTAGCAGTCACTGATCGGAGTAGTCGAAATAGCCTACACGTCAAGGAGAACGCGAAGGTCTATCTCGCTACAATTTCAACTACAATAATTTGTAGAGATATCTCTACACGTTATTCATAACTATGAATTTAACTACTCATAATAATGAAAAAAAAACAAAAAGTATAGAGTTAATAACCGGGTTTTGAAATCTTGATCATGGAAAGAAATGGATCTTGCAACAAGAATCTTCTTCAACCTCAAAAATCTTATAACCCTAACTTTTGCTCTTTGATCTTGATGATTAGGTATTTTTCTCTCTCCCAAATTGTGTTCTTTAGTGTTGTATTTATGTCTTCTTCAAGTTTTGGAAGAGTTTTTAGTTGAATTAGACTTTTAAAAAGATAAATTGCACTTGAAAACCATATTTGGTGGTGGATGACACCACAAATCTAATCTTTTTCCCGATAGTAGGCGCCCACTTGGTGACGATGAGCTGCTCCCACTCTGCTCATTCTTCAGTTTTTTGTCATAACTTTTTTCTTCTAATATCTATTTAAGGAGATTCAAAGTGAGTTGGAAAGGTAACTTAAAGGGCTACAACATTGCTAGAGTTATATTTTTTTCCAATTCGAACGTTTATTATATAAAAAATGGATCTCAATTTTCGACTAAAAATCTGAAACATAATTGTGCGATTGAAAATTGATTTGTGAAAATATTTTGATCATATTTCACTTCTTTTTGACTTCTAATTGACCACAAGCATTCTAGAATTTTCATTGTGACGTTCGACAAATCTTTTTAGTATTTACATTTTAGTCCCTCAAACTTTGGATCTTATCCCTTTTCGTTAATTTTCGTTTCGTTTCTTTCAATTTCACTTCATTTCATCTAGTTTCATCTAATAAACAAAATATACAACAAATTAAGTTATAATTGTTCAAAAGAACTATTAAATGTCTATATTTTTTAGGTTCAAATAAGTGTATAAAAGATACTTATCAAACACCCTCACAAACTCAAACATTTATTTGTCCTCAAATAAAAACATAATCTAACTTAATAAACATACAAACATGTAAAAGATTTTGGTGAGATAACATGCCATTTTGTCTCATAATTGGAATCATTGTATTAAATCTATAAACAGCTTCAAGGTCGCATTACTAAAATCAATATCTATTTTTTCAATGCAAAATTGATGTGTATGTGTGAAGAATTAAATAAAACATTATAAATTCACGAGTTGTTTCAATTCCCGACCCTCGATAGTTAAATTTTTATTTTTATCACTCGTAAGATTCACATCTCCTAACTTATTCTTTTTTACTATTACTTCAACCTCCAATACTTAACTAGGCTAATAATCACTTGTCAAAGATCTTACCTTCTCAAATAAGTGTTTGGAACTTAATCAAAGCATATAGTATGTAAATACATAATTATTATTTTTTTCTTATTTTGTGTAGACTCTCTTCATTAAATTTTCTAAACGACCTTTATAGCGAATTTTAGGTCGATGACTTCCAAGTAAGATGATCATAGGGCACCAGATTTTTAGATACCGTTGCAAGCTTAATCACTTGAATCATAAAGGCTACGAAAAGACTTTCACAATGAAATAACTTTTTTTTTTCCTTTCTTTTCTTTTTTTGTCTTTTTCCTTTTTTTCTTTTCTTTTCTTTTCTTTTCCTTTTTTTTATTTTATTTTTTTATTTCTTTTAAAAAAATAAAATTGTCTGACGTTGCTCGTTTTTTGATTTCTTGCTCAGTGGATTTACTTCTTTCCTTGTATTTTCTGTAATAAGTCCCTCCTCCCGCCTCTCTTATTCATTCAATTACTCATGAACACATGCACACACGTGCTTGGTGGTATACAGGGTCGTGTCTTGAGAGAATTTTCCCCAGAAGAAGTGACTGCCAATATATATACAATGGTGGATGTACTGCTGAATCATATTAACTTAGAACTACAGCGTGGCCGTTCCTTGCAGGTTTAGACTCTATCTTTTACCCTTTCCTTATTTTCCAATTGTAAATTTTATTCTGTAACTCAGTAGCAGTGTTCCTGCTGCAGTTCATTTTATTGATAGTTGAAGATTAACTTATTTTCCTCTTGTTCAGGATCTTATGCTAAAAGCATGTACAAACCTTTCCTTCTTCATTTGGACTCATGAGCTTCTTCCTTTGGACATTTTGCTATTAGCACTTATTGACCGAGATGATGATCCCCATTCTTTACAAATTGTGGTAGGTTTGATGTGCTATGTACTTTTTTATGCCATTTTGTGGATTCTATTCACCCTGGTATCACCTTCAGCAACAAAATAATGAAAGCATATACCTTTTCTTTCCCAAGTATATTACAGAATTCTGAAATAAATATTTCTCGTCCAAACAAAAGATGTTTCCATTGGAGTTCTAAGATAATATTGCTTATATTAGTTTTCACTTTCATCTACTTTGTCTAATATGTAGCTGCGCAAGTTTCATGGGAATTGCTAAAATAGAGAAAACTACAGTAAGATGTTACTAATAACATAATATATTGAAAACAAGAAATAGAAGTCCTACCGTTTTATGTCTAAAATAATTATATCTATGAAAAGTAGTGTTCTAAAAAACGAGAAAAGTTGTGGCCTATGTGGGTCCAGTCGTGAGGCCTGAGGCAAAAGCCCCGGCATATAGTGAAGGTGTGGGAAAAAAGCAATCAACCCTATTTTGACCGCCTAATGCAGGCCTAGGCAGTGCGCCTTATATATATGTTTTTTCCAATTATTTTAAGGTTAAATAAACCAATTAAATAAAATGAAGAGTTAATAAATAGAAAAGTAGACAAGAGTTAGACTACGGTGCGTGTTGCTTCTAAATTGTCTAATTGTAAAAAATTGTTAATGGCTTGTTTGATGTAGATCTTTTAGAATAAATTTTATGAAGTTATATTTTTGGAGAATGTGTGTTTAAAAAGTAGGAAAAAGTTGAGAGTCCTCGTATAATATTATTTTATTTGAAGAACGTGATTGAAAATGAGTTCTAAAGAATTTGTTGTTACAGGGATTAAGTAATTGTAGAATTTGTGATTTTGTGACTTTTTTTTCTTTGAAACCTGAAAATTATGCATCAAGTTCCTATAAATCTATTATGATTAGTTGTTTGCTAACTTATTTTAATTGTATGTACTTGGGTAATAGACTTGCATAGATTTTAACTTTCAAGGTATGCATTAGTTTTTTTATTTAACAGTCTTAAAATAATTAAAATAATATTAAAAATAGGAAAATGCCTTATTATGCCTAGGCTCGTAAGACTTGAGGTTTGACCTTACCATATTTCACGCCTTTTAGAACTCTGGTGAAAGTACAAGGCATCTTCTGACTACAAGAGTAAAGAGAAAGTCCAATACAAACAACTGAGGAGAAAGTAAAACCCATGAACTCCTTCAAAGAAACCTATAAAGATGCTAAATGTTTTGTTCTATACCATTAGTAATTTACTTCTAGCTATTTTCCTTCACAATTTTTTTTTTCCTATTCTATAGTGTCCAAAACATTCAATTGCCCAAATTAGAGCTAAAACAACTTTTTTCCGCATAACCTTTACCTTCTTACCGGAACCCAACCCGATTAGCTTTGATGAATAATTTATTTCAGCTACTTGGTAAAAAACAGCTATCTTTTTTTTTTTTTATATTTTTTTTATGACTCAGGTGTCTAAGCTTCACCCGACTAATTGAGAGGAGTGGCAGCCTACCCCCTAGTTCGCCACCCGGGTTAATCCGGATGAGGTCATAGCTTATATACATTTGGATCAGGCATTCAACGGTTCTTCTCCCTATGGACCTCTGCCTTTCAACATAAATGTTGCTTTCCAGCTGCCGCGGGGATTCGAACCTTCGATACTCCGTAGAGAACCCTCCTGCTTTACCACTGCGCCATGCCCGTGGTGGCAAACAACTCTCTTAATAAGCCTGCTGATGGAGATCCATAAAGATATGTTATTGAATAATTGTGAAGTTTGAATTCTTATATTAGGAAAAGCAATTAGGAGCACCGTCGTCACCTTCACCCCATGTGATAACATCAGAGCATAAAAGAAACTGTCAATGCATACTTAGTCCTTCCTACACATTACAAATCATAAAGGGAAAATAGAAAGTAAAGACATCTTCCTTGAGATTATTTCATGAGTATTAGTCTTTTTACGATTAACCAGCCAAAGATACACCTTATTTGTGTAAGATGTTACAGATGAAAGTGAAGGATCAAGTATACGGAATTTGGCCAAATCATTTGAAGCATGGAAATATGATTTCTAGGAACTATAGGTTGCCCGTGTTTATATAGGCCTTACAAGAGATAAAAATAAGGAAACAACTTTAACTAGTAATCCTGTAATATACAAAACTATACATTCCGCCTAACCTTAAGAATAATAAAATTTATCCTGGTTTCTTATACTTTGACAAAATAAACTTTTCAATCCCCTCTCGTTCTCCATCATAGGTCTTTTATTGGTGGGGAGATGCTCAGTGTTACTGTGGCAGTGGCATAGAAGTGCAGAATGGGGTGAAGAACTTCTGGTTCTTTACATATGTATGACAATTATCATATATAAATATGGTGGATAAAATGACGTTGAATAACGAATAAAGCTTCTGTCATTTGACATTTCTCTTCCCCCTTCATACTGGATACATTCAAGTTTCCTTTTTAGTTTCCCCATGGTCATGGTAGGATTAGTTCTCTAACTACTGTCAGCCTTTTATTAAACCTATTCTCTAAACATCATATGATCCTTGAGGTCCTTGCCTATTCATTTAGGTTCTAGCTTTTTCGTGTGTAATTGCTTATTTGACTGAAGTGGCTGTAGACTTCTGGAGCCAGAGATTAGTGAAAACTTAATAATAGGTTGAGGAAGGTTCCTATTTCATGAAGATCTGGTCTATTTATTTTTTAACTTATCACTAGTTTTTTAAAAGTTTTGTGCTTTCCACAGTTTAATTGCTGATTCCAAGTAATTTGATAGAGCAATTTGTCATTCCGTCTGCTAGGAGCTGCAGATTAATGTTGATTTGTCAGCCTCCTCTATGAAGTTCTGAGGGAATTTCTCTGAATTTATCTGCTAGATGATGTAAAACGTTGAAATTCTAGAAACTTTCACATTGCTTCTGAATCAATATAATTCCATTGTGAAGCAGATAAAATAATTTCTGTAGTTAACTTGCGTTACTGTTCGGTTCAAATGCTATGATTTTGTAGATTCATCCACTCTTTTAATTTCCTTTATTGGCCAAACAGATGAACCTACTTGACAGTAAAGAACTTCAACAAAGAGTAAAATTGTATCTTATGAATCGTGGCCCACCTGAGCATTGGCTTTTCTCTGGAACTTTCAAACGAGTTGAATTGCAGAAAGCCCTTGGAAATCATCTGTCTTGGAAGGAAAGGTGATGTCCTGGATATTGTGTCACTTATTTGAAGAATGCAATATAACTCATAGCATAGAAGCAGATAGTTGATTTATTGAAATGCAAAAATTATTGCTTGTCCCGATGACTTCATATTTAGAAGCAATCAGTCATGTCAATCATATCGTGATGTTACCATGTTATTGACATTTACAATGCTTGAAAAATGGTATTCAGGTTCATATGCAGTTATATATATCCACTTGCACATTAGCTGGCAAAACATTTGTTGATGATAATAATAAATTTTCCAATAAGATATTGATTCCCACCTTCAAGAAAAATGTCTGGACGCCTAGTAGCTAGGGCCTGGAGTGCCCTTCATTCTCATCTTCTTGAAAATGGTCTTGGTGATCTGAGCTATTATTGTTTGATAAGAGCTGAAACAACTTTTAACAAACTTGCGCATTGATATGATTTCCTCTTACGTCTAACACCCTTTCTTCCAGTTTTGAGGTTTCTTTCAGTTCCTGAGTAAGAATGGGTGATAATATTCTTCTTAAATACCGGACACATATCTGTCAGTGGTCAGGATGAAGTTTGGTGAAATTAAATTTAGTGTTAGAACCAACTGATGTTGAAGAGTCAACAGATTATGTGTTGATTGGACCTTCTAAGAGCAGGATGACCCCTAGGGGTTGTGGGTTTTTTCCCTATCAATTGGGCCTCTCCCTTTACCATCCCCATGAGGATGTAAGCATTATCCAGAATGACTGGGCATTCAAATCCCAGGGCTCAGTCCTGGATAGGTGGTGGAAACTACCAAGGTGGAGTTCAGTAGGGGCAACAGGAATTTCCGGTGGAAAGTTGAAATGCGTAGTTGCTTATCTTTTAATTTGCCTTTGACCATCTAATGGTGTGAATAATCCTATCGCCTCTCTCTTTGAAAGAAGTGGCACCTCTAGTTTTGTTAATGAAGCTTTAGGTTAAACTAAGGTTTGAATCAACTAATGTAGAAGAATTAGCACGAGTTGTGTTTAGGGTAACATACATTATACGACTTCATTGAAATGTAATATAGCCTGCAATATCACGGGGAGGTCCCCATGAGTATTTTTCGATGGGTCGGGAACTTTGATAGGTGTTCTTTTATTTTTTCCATTATCTCTTCAGCATGCTATAAAATGTTGCAATTTTGCTGGAGGCTGCCTGCTTGGTTGGCACGGGCTTAACATTAGGAATAACAATTCATGGTGTGCCTCTGGCTTGTGTTGGCATCCAAATAATATTCCCTAGCAAAGTGTACACTTCCTTTTCCCCAGCGTTCATTCGATATGTTATGGATTGGATCATGCAAACACTAGCAAACTATAACTCGAAAGCTTACATAATTGTCAATAATGTATCCTATTCGATTTTCAGTTGTAGTTTATTTCAGTTTGAATTGTAGTTTATATTTGTCTCTTAACTAAGCATTAATTAATATGACATTCTCATGTGATATATATTTGTACCTTATCTTTTCATAACTCCAATGTTATGATGTGATTACCCCCCTTTCAACAATTCACTTCATTTTCTTAATGTATGCATGTTGCTTTTAGGTACCCAACATTTTTCGACGATATCGCTGCACGTCTGCTCCCAATCATTCCCCTGATCATCTATCGACTTATTGAGAATGATGCTATTGATGCAGCTGACAGAGTTCTACAATTTTATTCGGCATTCCTTCATTATTATCCTTTGAATTTTACGTTTGTTCGTGATATACTTGCCTATTTCTATGGTCATCTTCCAGAAAAATTTATCTTCCGGATATTGAATGTATTAGATGTGAAAAAGGTGATGATGGCTCTTCTTGCTTAGATTCCTTTGTTCTTTTCTGTAACTTTTTAATCATTGACTTGCACGTTCGTTTGTTTCAGATCCCATTTTCTGAGTCCTTTCCTCAGCATGTTAACTCATCCAATTCTGCCATTGGCCCTCCATTGGACTACTTTGCTACTCTTTTACTTGGAATAGTGAATCATGTAATTCCTCCTCTAAATAATTGCTCAAAAACTGGACCAATGGGAGACATTTGTTCTATTCGAGCTCAACATAACAAGACACAGGCAACATCACAGCCTGGCCCAGCAATTACTCCTGAAGGTCAGAAACCGTTCTATCAAATCCAAGATCCTGGCACATTCACCCAGCTTATTCTTGAAACGGCTGTCATAGAAATCCTCTCTCTTCCCGTAACTACATCCCAGATTGTATCTTCACTTGTTCAAATTGTTGTTCACATACAACCGACTTTGGTTCAATCTAGCAATGGGTTACATGGAGCTTCTAGTGGCATTGGGCAAAGTTCTGTTTTGCCCACTTCTCCTTCCGGAGGAAGC
Organism: Fraxinus anomala; assembly: GCA_903798345.1. Lineage (NCBI taxonomy): Eukaryota > Viridiplantae > Streptophyta > Magnoliopsida > Lamiales > Oleaceae > Fraxinus > Fraxinus anomala. The sequence goes on from CAIGRN010079444.1 coordinate 13,141, forward strand.
ACTGATTCATTGGGTGCAACCAGGACGACTCCTTCAGCTTCGGGAATAAATACGTCAAACTTTGTTTGGCGAAGTGGTTATACATGCCAGCAGTTATCGTGCTTGTTGATCCAAGCTTGCGGTCTTCTTCTAGCACAGCTTCCTCAAGAGTTCCACGTTCAACTCTACATGGAGGCGGCCCGTGTAATAAAAGAGAGTTGGTGGCTAGTAGATGGTAAAAGGTCAGTCAGTGAACTAGAATCGGCTGTAAGCTATGCTTTGTTAGATCCAACATGGGCTGCCCAGGACAACACCTCAACAGCCATCGGTATGCTTTTCTTAAATTTCAGTATACCTCCTTTTTTTTCCTTTTTCTTTTCTTTTTTTTTTTTTTAATTATTATTTCTAGTTATGTTTCTCAATATTGTTTTAGCTGCCAAACTAAAGCAATATCTGCTATTGGCCACTGGAATTTTCTTTATCATCATTAGATGGTTCCTACAACTCTCATATATACTTCTATCCTTATCCAAATTCTTATACTATATAATCAGATCAAATAAACGATGTAAACATGAAGTGCTTGCAAGGCTAAGCTTTTAAGTGCTTATAAGTAGTGGGAGGATGCAAAGAATGTGTGGTTAATAATGATATTTGACCAGATTATAAGCACTTAAAAGCTTTGCCAAACATGCAAAAGACTGCGTCCCATTGACTGGTTCTGAATTGCTATATTGTTTATTCATCTATTATATGATCAGAAAACTTTTTCTTTTTAGTTCATTTTGGTGGAACCTGATTAACTATGGAAGCTAAATATTTCGACTATAAATGAATAAATTAGCAAAAGTGAGTAAATAAGATTAGTTAATGATGGTAAAGCATATTCTAACACGTATGACGACATTTCAGTTGACCGCCACTGCCACGTGACTATATTTACATACAAGTCGCATGATATTTTCCGTACTTGAACTGATACCCGTTACATTTACAGGTAATGTTGTGGCTTTGCTACATTCTTTCTTCTCCAACCTTCCACTGGAGTGGCTCGATGGAGCGCATCTCATCATTAAGCATCTCAGACCCGTGACATCAATAGCAGTGTTGAGAATAGCTTTCCGGATTATGGGTCCATTGCTTCCAAGATTGGCCAATGCTCACACCCTCTTCACTAAGGTATGTAAAGATGTTACGAGCTTTGCCAGTTTTTTTTATTTATTATTATTTTCTTATTTTCCTCTTGCCATTTTCTCTCGAAAGAGGCGTCCAAGAACAGACCCTCTGGATTTGTAAGGTTATAATAACCTTGTTATTTAAGGATGTTAAATTTAATCAAGTGAACTTGCAAAGATGGAATTGCAGATTGGAGCAGAAAAATAGATACTTCTCACGAACCACAGATTTCCTTCTCTGCATTCCTTAAAATTCTTGAAAAAGTGCTACTTTTCTCCTTAATCAATAAGCAATGTTCATGAAACGGTTACAGGCGAGCAATTAAAATAAATGACGAAATTTTAATCTCTATAATATTTTGCTATTGATGATTTTGTTTTTGTCTTTGCCGTAATCATTTTACGGAATTATGTCAGACATTATCGCTGCTTCTAAACGTCATGGGGGATGTTTTTGGAAGAAACTCACAACCCACAGCTCCTATTGAAGCATCAGAGATATCAGACATCATAGACTTCCTGTAAGATCACTATTCCCCTCGAATAACGTGTTGTTTGGGCACACTTGCATATCTATCCCGTCTACACTTGCTAATTCTAATACTATCGAACCACTTCTATTGTCAGCCATCACGTTGTTCATTATGAAGGGCAGGGAGGGCCAGTGCAGGCAAACAGCAAACCCAGAGCAGAAGTTTTGGCTCTTATTGGACGAGCAGCAGAAAATTTACGTCCAGACATACAACACCTTCTTTCTCACTTGAAAGCTGATGTAAACTGTTCTATATATGCGGCAACTCATCCAAAATTCGTCCAAAACAATGCGTGACCTGTTGTAGAAAGCTCTCCATTTATGCTGTGTAGGGGATGGGCACTGCCTTAAGGTTCAAGTAGATAGTAACAGTTCTGAGTTGTTGAAGCTTTAGGACAGTCCATAAATTTTCAACATGGGAAAAATATGTGCAAATTGCTTTTTCTGCCTCGTGAAAGATCACTGTATTTGTATAAATATAAATACTTGACCATTTTGAAATGTTTTTTTCTTGTATCTCATCGAAACAGGAAGTGAACGAGATTGCAAAATGGGATCAAACAGAGCTAACCAATCTTTCTTCTGTCAAAACACCAAAAAATTGCAATTTGGTGTGGGTTTTTGTGGGGGAATGGGGTATAGCACGCTTTTATTTGTTTTTTGTCTAAAGCGCTCCTTGGTTGAATTAATCTGCCTGTACATTATTTTTGTACATCAATTTCGACATCTTTTACGTGTAAGAAAGTTGACCGTTGAATTTGAATGAGCATTGGTAAAATTAATGATCATTATGCATGCCACGTCAATAAACCAAATTGTCAAACTTAATGTACATATAATAAAATTGATACAAATAAAAGAAGTTTTTCTAAATTGATCGTGATGAATCTACTTGATCAAATTGCAGATGAAATGATCAAAACACGACTCATTGGGCTGTAAGGGATTGATTCATTGTATAATTACTTTCGATCTTATGTCAATTCTTAATGCTAGAAACTTTTAGTTGGGCAATCACATTATTTTTATTGTAATTCAGATTAATTGTTCTGATTTACAACAAATTCTGTAAATGGGTAAACAAGACATTTTGTTTTATTTCAAAATATTAGTTATTATTATTTTTTCAACTCAAGAATATAAGTGATCTCTAATTCTGTACTAAAGTCTGAATCAAACATTTTCTAACTTTTTTATAATTATTTTCCGGCGCCGACACTACGAGATGAATGATTGATTCCCTCTGCTTCCCAATTCCAATATAATAAAAAATATTTTTTAAACAATTAAAAAATTATGTCATCTTAATTAGATAAATAAATCAATATTTTTTTAATAAAAAAGAAATGTCTATGCTCTATATTATCAACATGTCAGATCTCTAAAAAATAAATAACCAATTAATATAGTAAAAATTTAATTAAGAGTTTGTCTTCTTTTTTTATATGAAAATAAAATTGATCTTTTACATAGAAATTGGATTTAAAAAGAAATAAATATTATAAGATTTTTTTAATTACAATTTAATATTTTTAGGAACAAATGGAGGGATATAATAAAAAGGGAGAAAAAAAAAAAAGAACAAAAATATATATTTTTAATCATGACTCTAGGTTCGTAGTAGGAGAAATATTGAAAGAACAAAAAATACATACTTGTGTCTGTGTGTGTGTGATAAAACAATTTTTGAGATTATATATTTGTATTTTCTGCTCAAAAGTTACTATCCTAGATACTTTTATAAAAGTTTTTAAAAGTTACTGACATTTTGAATATCGCATGACTTATTGAGACTTTTAAAAAGTTTTAATTGAATACACAAAAGTCTTTATTAAATATATCAATACTTTTAGAAAGTCTTAAAAGTTTCAATTGAATACACCACCTAAAATTCACCTATTTTATAAATATTTTAAAGAGGGAAAAATTATGAACTATCACTTATCCTATTAATGCTAAGAGCATTTACAAGAAAATCTTTAAACATGAAATACTCTATATTTTAAAGAATCGATATTTAAAATCATGCTCCAAGAGACTATTTAAATTAACATTTTAATTTAGATAGTGGGTTTGGAGGGCCAAACTTACTCTCTATAATTAAATGCATTCAAAGTGTTTCAATTTTCAATGTAGGAAAATAATAAAATAATCTAAAGAAAAACTAGTTAAAATAAAATATAAAGAAAAATAATAAATATCTTTAATATAGGAAAATAATAAAATAATCTTAAAAAAAAAATAGTTAAAATAAAAGATAAATAAAAGTAATAAATATTTTTTTAGAACAGTAAAATTAAGTGTTAAATATAAAGAACTCATCGAAGTATTTCAAAATTTTAACTCTCTAAATTTATAGATACTCTCCAAATCATAGAATATGTTATTTAAAAATAGAGAGTCTATTAGAGATGTTCCAACTTCGATATAACATGATATA